>JAKOOJ010000002.1:9080000-9357500 GCA_022577455.1 Arizona elegans | reverse complement strand
TGCATTTTTGTAGGTTAAGGCACCAGGCTAGAAGCAAGGAGTCTGTGAGTTCTAATCCTGCCTTAGGCAGGAAAGCCAGTTGGATGTCTTTGGGTCAGTCACTTCCTCTCAGCCCAACCCATCTTAAAAGGTAAAGGTTCCCCTTGCACATATGCGCTAGTCGTTCCTGACTCTAGGGGGTGGTGCTCATCTCTGTTTCAAAGCCGAAGAGCCAGCGCTATCCGAAGACATCTCTGTGGTCATGTGGCCAGCATGATTAAATGCCAAAGGCGCACAGAACGCTGTTACCTTCCCACCAAAGGTGGTCCCTATTTTTCTACTTGCAGTTTTTATGTACTTTCAAACTGCTAGGTTGGCAGAAGCTGGGACAAGTAACGGGAGCTCACCCCATTACACGGCACTAGGGATTCGAACCAGAGAACTGTCGACCTTTCGATTGACAAGCTCAGCGTCTTAGCCCCTGAGCCAATGCATCCCTTACAACCCATCTTACAATGTTGCTGTTCTGGGGGGGAGGGGTGGAAGGAGGAGGAAAGAGTATTGTGTGTGATTGCTACTCTGAGTTATTTATAAAAATTATAAAGGCAGGCTATAAATAAATACGTAAAATTATTTAATGTAAAGTGTGTGGATATTTTTACATGGACCTTCTGCAAATATACAATGCTGTGCATAGTTTTAAACTAAGAAATATTTGGAGACAAATTAAAGCATTTGGTATTGCAATGGTTTTTGTTTATACTATTTTTTTCCCTAAATACTTCTGTTTACTGGTAACTTTCAGCTTTTCCAATCTTACTTCCCTTAACGTACTGAATCAAATGTTCTCAGTATATAAAAGGGTTGGATTAACATTTTTCATAGAATGATTAAAAATAATTGAAGTGTTACAGGGATAGATCTGGTCCACGGGTCACTTGAGGGCAGTTTCTATCCCAAGTTATATTTAAAACTTCAATTTATGGTTTTACTTGATCATTTGTTTTAAACCAAGCTCTGCTTTCCACATCTGCTATTCACTAGCTGTGCTATCATTTCAGATTTTTATTTGTTGTCTTTATCTAGGTTGTTTTTAATCTTATAAACCAAAACCAGCATTAGATTATTTATTGGATGGGAATGAAAGATAAGGAAGACAAACAGAAGTTGGGTGATTACAAAACATTCTTTAGAGCTCAATTTTTCACCTGAATTGCTGTTCCTTCAGAACTACCATTAAATACATTTTGTTCAACTGAGTATTAGTAGAGATTTTCATCAGTTCATTCCTCTGCTAGTGTAGCTATTTGGAAAACAGCAAGCACTGTTCCAGAATTATTCCTCTGCAGGAATTTGTGACAACAGCAGAATTTGGATCCTTATTCTCCACTCTTCATATGTGAAGGATCACAAGTTTCTGTCATAGCTCCTGATAAACTAAATCCCTCATGCTTAGATTTTCAAATCTTGTATTTTCCATGTATTGATGCAAAGCTGGTGCATTGAACTACTTGATGAATTAGTTACTTTCAAACGAGCGTGACAGGATTGTCAAATTATGAAAGGGATTATTTCATTCAAACTTACTTTGATTCAGAGAATGAATAGAGATGTAGCTGCTAGGGATATACAGATCAATGGACAGCTAACCAAAGCTATGCATGTTGATAATATGTATACAGTAAATATCATGTAAATGTTACGGATTTTAACACTTTTGTTTTAATAATTGATATTTTAAGTCACTATGCTATCTTTTTTTTAAAAAAAATAATGACAAAGTAAATTTGAGACTTGGCATTCAGGGATGGGAAGGAATATGCATAAGAAAAAAAGCAAGAATTTTTATTTATCCCCCCCCCCTTTTTTTTTTTCCTTAGATAAGGAAAACACTGGGGTAAAAGAGTGCCAGTTTGGTGTAGTGGTTGAGAGGCTGGGCTAGAAACCAGGAGATTGTGAATTCTAGTTCCACTTTAGGCATGAATACTAGTGGGGTGACACTGGGTCAGTCCTTCTATCTCAGTCCAATTCACTTACTAAAGTTCTTGTGGTAGGTAAAATAGGAAGAGTTGTTAAATGAATCTGTCACTAAGCAAAATCACGAGTGTCCTTACAATCTTATTTCAGCTTTTCTTTGTTGCTAAATGAGGCAGTTGCTAAACACAGATTACCTGTACTGGAAGTTAAATGATGTAAGTCAATCTGAATGGAACAAAGGGAGGGAATGAGCCACAGACAGTATTAATCAATCTATTTTGTAGTTTCACAGTTAGAGTTCCATGTTAGTTGGGGAAATAAAATCAAATGCAGTATAGATTAAAACATCTTACCGGTATCAAACATTTGACATTATGATAGATATCATATAGAGTATGATAGAATGCCAAGAACAGTCAACTGAAGGGGTTGATCAGGATTCTGACAACTCTGAGAGTTGGTCAGGAGGTCCCTGTATCAAAATGACGGAAATGAAGTCCAAGCCTTAGGGGACCTGGAGATCCTGATAAGAAGCCAATAGTAAGCCTGCAAAACAGGTGGGCATGTGCATAACTATTTTTGTAACTTTGGTATCTTATCTAGTATGACCATATTCTTGTTACTTCACTACAAAAAACATATATACTTGTTTGAAATTGAATTTAGGGTTCTTCCAGTCTTATGGGAGGATCCACCTTTGTCCAGTCTGAATAAACATGTTATCTAGAGAGAGAACCTAGACTCTCTCTCTTTATTTGCACTGAAGGTAAAAGGTAAAGGTTCCCCTTGCACATATGTGCTAGTCGTTACTGACTCTAGGGAGCGGTGCTCCTCTTGGTTTCAAAACCGAAGAGCCAGCACTGTCTGAAGATGTCGCCATGGTCATGTGGCCGGCATGACTAAACGCCAAAGATGCACGGAATGCTGTTACCTTCCCATCAAAGGTGGTCCCTATTTTTCTACTTGCATTTTTACGTGCTTTCAAACTGTTAGGTTGGCAGAAGCTGAGACAAGTAATGGGAGCTAACCCCGTTACGCGGCACTAGGGATTCAAACTAGTGAACTGCCGACCTTTCGATTGACAAGCTCAGCATCTTAGCCACTGAGCCACCACATCCAGGTTCACTTAACAACCATGTTACTGTTTTAACAACTGCAGTGATTCACTTAACAAATGTGGTAAGAAAAGTCATAAAATGAGACAAAACTCACTTAATGAATTTCTCACTTAGCAAGATAGATTCTGGCCTCAGTTGTGGTCATAAATCAGGGACTTCCTGTATATTTATTAGCGGTGTATACCACTGACACAAAAATATTTACATTTGGGGTAGAAACCTGGTTTATGGGTTTCCTTGTAATATAGATTTCCACAATGGGGTAGGACTACATAAAAAGAGAGTATATGTGAAACAGATTTTAGTAATTGGTTCCTTGTATATGTGTGACATTCTTCACCAGATTCCAAGTTTAAAGTACAAAAACAAATACTATAGTATAATCTTTTGTCAGAGTTTGTTGCAAAAATCAAATCCAGAAAACTCACACAGGCAGACTGATGCAGCAGGATTCATTAACTTCTTTATATACATAATAATGCATGAAGATAAATGTACAATACGAATATAGATTCTTCTTCAATGTATTAGCAGTTACAAGCAAAACACAAGGCAGGAGAGAACAGTTAGTTTCTTGTCTGAAGATCAGACAAGTTTCCAGCTTCAGAGATCAGAGCTTAACACACACTAGTTTCAGTTTCTCTGCACAGACTCAGAAGCTGCAGACTAAGACACACCCTGGCTCCAGTCTGTCTCAGCTCCCAAACAGCCCTCATTGGCTGACTTAGTTGCTATGCCTATACATTGGCTGACCTTGTTACCATGTCCTATTCCAATTGATGAATATACTTTGACATCTTTTTATATTGTTTTTATGGTACCTGTGGCAGTCTTGCAATTTTTTAAGAATCAAATTCAAAAGTCTTCCTAAAGCCATTTATTTAGATCTTTTTCAGGGTTCCTGCTACAAGTTATAAAGTAGTTGGTAGCAGGAGAGTGAACGTCTTTTTAGAGTGATTATTCTGGTGTCCTTTCACTTATAGAAAGTGATTTAATTTGTAAAACATCTTAGCCTCTAATATAGAAAATTGATTTCCTCTTTAGAATTTCACTTCTGACCTATTCTTTTTAATTTAGTCTGAGCTTTACATCTTTGAATCTTTAGCCCTACATTGCAAATAGACTAATAATTCAAAATGCCATTGGTTCCCTTGGAGAAATAGAAGCCTTAATTTCTACAACTATCACAAAATAGAAAGAAAAAAAAGTTTATATTACTTAGGTAATTGCATTGGTAGTACTTAGCTATTGACAAATGAATTGACATCCTCTAGGGTAACCACATTTCTGTGTCAGCAAATAAATCATTTTTACCTTGCAAACTTCATGTTCAAGATTAAACAATACAAAATATGTTTAGGGACATGGGGTTGAATGAAATAGGGGGGGAAGTGATGATCTCACAGCTCACAGTTTGGCAAAGTATAAAGTTTCAAAGGCGAAATGTTACCAGTGAACTGTTAGCAGCTGAGTGAATGATATTTTGAAAAGCAATGTTACATTTAAGACACCACAAGTGGCTTGTCTTTTAATTTGGTGTTTTTATTCCAATAAACCAGTCCAAAATTGAAATGAAGGCTTGGCAGTTATTATCCGCTTCTGTTTCTGAACCTAGTCTGATGGTTTGGGAGTGGTCCAGGTCAGTCAAGAAACAACTTGATCAGATTAGAAATTCAGTTCTGGCACAAGTTTCAGGGGAGAAAAAAATGGTGCTCTGTTCTGTATAACGAGAAGCCAATACAGGTTGTCAGATTTTGATTTTTGTGACAATGGGAGGCACTTTGCAAAAATAAGAATAAGAATAATTTTATTTCTATACCGCCCTTCTCCCGAAGGACTCAGGGCGGTGTACAGCCTATTAAAAGCACAAGACAAACATCAATTAAAATAATTTAAAATTATTAAATAATTCGGCTCAATTTAAAACCCCAGAAATTTAAAACACCCAAATTAAAATTATTATGTTGATAGCCCGGCCTGGCGGAACAACAGGGTCTTAAGTGCACAAGGAAATACCCAGAGGTCAGAGATCTTACACACTTCCGGGGGCAGTTCATTCCACAGGGCTGGGGCTCCCACAGAAAAGGCCCTCCCCCTGAGTGCCGCCAGCCGACATAACTTGGCCGATGGCACCCTGAGGAGACCCTCTCTGTGGGAGCGAACTGGCCGGTGGGAGGCTATTGGTGGCAGAAGTCGATCTCGAAGATACCCGGGTCCTATGCCATGGAGCGCTTTAAAGGTGGTTACCAACACCTTGAATCGCACCCGGAAGACCACTGGAAGCCAGTGCAGCTCACGCTGGAGGGGTGTCATGTGGGAAAAGTGAAAGTTTTATGTGGTGAGGAAGCTTATCACGTTTGTTGTTTTTAACCTTTTGTTTTCTCAAGTATGATATAAAATTACTCTTAACCTTGTAACTGAAATTAATGAACTCTACTAACGTGGGGAACATTGGCGTAAACATTTCAGACTGAAGTTCTCGGTTTTGTGCAACAGAAAAAGATATTTATAAGGAAGGAACCATGATCTTTTCCCTGAATGCAATGGAAGTTATTGTCGTTCACCGATCATTTTCATAAACTATTAATTCCTCAAATTAGTTCAGGTAGTTAATATACATAAAACTGCTTCAGAGAGCCCTGATCAATAATCATATAAAATAAATGGCACATCACTTGATTTTTAAATACTTTCTAATCCTCTCAAGAAATTGATCTGACTGCAAAGACCTGATTGCAATGATTGGAGAGCAGATTTGTATACCTCCACTATTTCCCTTTTCTCTTCTTCTTCTACTAACAAAATAATAGAGTTGGAAGGAACCTTGGAGGTCCTCTATAGCCAGAGACCCTATACCATCTCAGACAAATGGCTCTCCAATTTGTTCTTAAAAACTTTCAGTAATAATAATAATAACTTTATTGTCATTGTGCGTGTATACACAGTATACCCAAACAATGAAATTCACTTAACACCCAAAAACCAGGTCCAACACACATAACAATCCCCAAACACAACCCCCACCCACCACAATTCCCTACCCCTAAACCACCCAAACATCCACACAACAGACCAAGTAATACTGTTCAACAGCTCACTGATGGTGGCCCTTTAGTTCATTGTTGAGTGCAATTATAGCTCTGGGATAAAAACTATTCAGAAAACGTGTGGTCCAAGTTTTAATTGTTCTGTATCTTCTGCCAGAAGGCTACAGTCCCAATGAAGCACCCACAATTTCTGAAGGGAAGCTGTTCCACTTGTTAATTGTTCTAACTGTCAGGAAATTTCTTCTTATTTCTAGATTGACTCTGTCCTTATAATTTTCCATCCATTGCTTCTTGTCCTGTCTTCAGATGCTTTGGAGAATAGAATGACCTCACCTTCTTTGTGGCAGCCCCCTAGATCAGAGGTTTCAAACTCAAGGCCCATGGGCTAGATCTGGTCCATGGGATGCTTAGATTTGGCCCACGGGGCTGGGCTGGAAACAGCAAAGGACTGGCCCGCGGTGCCTCTGTCAGTGAAAATGGAGCAGCACCCCCCCTCCCCGAGCTCCATTTTTGCTGGCAGGGGGCTATCAAAACAAACTAAAAACAGAACATTAAAACATAAAAACATTTGAGCATGCAAGAAGGAACATGAAAGGAGAAACGGAAAGAGGAAAGACAAAGAAGAAGAAGGGAAGAAGGGAAGCGAGCAAGGAAGGAAAAATAAGGAAAGAGAGGAAGGAAGAAAAAAGGAGAATGAAGAGGGAAGGAAAAAGAAGAAGAGGAAGGAAGGAAGGAAGGAAGGAAGGAAGGAAGGAAGGAAGGAAGGAAGGAAGGAAGGAAGGAAGGAGATTATAATGAGAGTGAGGGAGGGTGTCAGGGAAGTCCTGCCTTAGCACTTGGTCACCACAAGTGTCCCTGACAAGAGTGATGTCAAGCTGGCTATGCTCACCCCTGGCCAACACCACCCTGGCCCTCCAAGGTCAAACACAACCCTGATGTGGCCCTTAATGAAATTGAGTTTAACACCCCTGCCCTAGATATTTGAAGACTACTATCATGTTACTGCATCCTTCTCTTAATTAGATTAGACATACCTAATCCTTCCAACCATTCTTCATATGTATTAGACTCCAGTTTCTTAATCATCTTTGTTGCTTTTCTCTGCACTCTTTCCAGAGTCTCAACATCTTTTTGTATCATGATGACCAAATCTGTATGCAATTTTCCAAGTATGGTCTTACTAAGGCATTATATAGCAGTACTAAAACGCCACATGATCTTGATTTTATCCCTCTATTAATGCAGCCTAGGATTGCATTAGCTTATTTGGCAGCTGTAGCACATCACTGGTTCATAAAGTGGTGTTCCCTAGGACTCCCAGAATCCTCCCAGAATAGCTGCTGCTATTGAGACAGGTACCAACTATTCTATACCTCTGCATTTGTTTTAGTTTTGGGTTTGTTTTTTTTTTTTGGTTTTTTTTGGTTTTTGTATCCTTCTTTCCTCCCTCCCTCCCTCATGTTTTGCATTGCACTTTATTTAGAATGCACAACCAAATTAATTATGTATTGTAGTAATTACATATAGTTACAGCAGTAATTGAAACTCTTATTTTAACTGTGTTTTAGGGCACATGATGCCATCAAGTCTGAACAATTTTAAGTAAGAAGCTGGAGAGGGGGAGTCCAAGCAGTTCAGAAATATATTTCAGTCTAGAATGCTCTTCATTTTTCAATATGACAGTAGTCATGTTAAAAATTACTTTTTTTGAATATGTGATAAAAGATACATACACTTTCGCTTGAAGGATTTTACTGTGTGTGCATTAAAATCTAGGCATAAAATATACGTTGACTCATACTACAGTCAGGTTCGTTTCCTTCTTTGTGCAGCAGACCAATATGATACAAGTGTAAAACAGTCTAAAAATCTTAGATCTTTTTATACTAGATAATTGGAAAGGTAGATAGGCATCTGGAAGGAAAAAGGGAAGCATTTGTTTCACTTTTAAATCTGGTTTGAGGCCTCTGATAGCAGGGAATAAGCAGCTGTATGTTTTTACTTTTGGCACAGTTCCTTGAAATCTGCAGGAAAATATGATGTGGTTTAGAATAAGGAAGCCAGGAGCACCAATTACAATTGCCACCATAAAGGCCTTCTCAAAAGTACATATTACACCCACACGTATTCAGAGAGACAAGGAAAAAGTTTAATAAGTAAATAGAATAGTTTATACAGCTTGCAGCCTCCAGTTTAGTGCAGTGTTAGGGACAGAGAGAGAAACCGCTGAGTTCTCGCAGCTTTCTATAAAAGAAAACAAAGAAATAAAGTGATAAAGCACCACTATAAAACCAACAGAAACCACTTCAAACAGAGTAAGAAATAAAATCCTTCAGTACAGAAATTTAATCCTTGTACGTGAATGTCAAAATAATTTTGTTTTGCTCAGAATTCTTTTTTTCCCCAGGTTTTATTTGTTTTATTATATCACATTCGATTTTCATCAAACAGTGTGTGTTCTGGGTACAGTTATGTTTAGATAGCCATATTACACATCTTTGTTGTGATAATTCATCTCCATATGTTAATAATATAATAACATAATAATATAATAACATTAATACTTAACGCTTAACATCATCTTCTTTACCAACTCTCCAGTTTACCATTTCATCTTTTTATATCTCCTCCTTTCTAACATCTGTTCCTATTATCTAGCCATTGATAGAATAGGTCCCATATCAAAATATATTCAGTTTCTTCTTTATCCTTAATAGTAAGTGTTAATCTGTCCATTTCTGTACATTCTAATATTTTCTTAATTACAAACTCATCATTTTCCATTGCTGCGCAAATGCAATTCTAGTTGCAGTTAGTACATGCAGGATTAAGTATGTAGTCTTTCTATCATATTTTTCTGGTAGAATGCCCAAAAAAATATCTTTGGTTTCAAATCTATATGTTGTTTTGTCATTTTTTACAGTCACGTGTATTTTCGTCCAGTATTTTCTTGCTTTTTGGCATGTCCACCACATATGGTAATATGAACCAGATGATTGATTACACTTCCAACATCTGTCTTTATACATTTTTGCTAATGCCGTTTTGTTCAAACTTCTTAAATGACTGATGGGATAGAAAAGGAATAAAAAAAAATTGAGGAAAAAAAATAACCTCCACCCCCCCCCCATTGATTTTTCACAGAACTTGTGAAAGAACTGGTCACAGATCACATGGGAATAAATGCTTTTCTCCAATGCATCCACGTGAGAGAAAGGTTGGAAGGAACAAATCTGGTTAGCATTAATCTTTTCCTAGGGGAAAAAAAATCCACTATGAAAACAGCAGTAAGCTTCTGGTAGATACAAGACATCTTGACTGGGACCAGTGGTGGGTTCCTCCCAGTTCAGCCCAGTTCTGCTGAGCTGGTAACGGTGATGATATGATGTCACCGAACTGGTTCTGCACGCCCGCTCCCCCACATTATTCTTACCTTTTATTTGGACCCACCCCCAATCTATTGCTGGCTCCTGAGTCCCAGCTGATCGGCTAGAAGGAAAAAACCTGTTTAAGCTCTTGCCCCCGGGCTTCAAAGGGCTGCCCTACAGCTGATCAGTGCTAAAAGGCAGTGTGGTGGTAGACCGGTTGCCTCCAGAAACAAATGAGTAGACTAGTGCCTCCAAAAACAAATGGGTAGACCAGTGCCTCCAAAAACAAATGAGTAGACTGGTGCCTGCAAAAATAAATGGGTAGACCGGTGCCTCCAAAAACAAATGGGTAGACCAGTACCTCCAAAAACAAATGAGTAGACCGGTGCCTCCAAAGACAAATGAGTAGACTGGTACAGCTCTGCAAGCAGTTAAAAGCCTGGTAGACCAGTACCTCTGCTAAATCCTAAAGAATTGTCACATGACCATCAAGCCATGCCCACAAAATAAGCCATGCCCACCGAACTGGTAATAAAAAAAATTAGAACCCACCCCTGACTGGGACCTTTAGAAAAAAAAATGATGGCCATCACATAATTACAGAATAGCCCCTATTTATATAGTTAGACAATTTGGTCCAGTAGTTAAGGCATCAGATTAGAAACCAAGAAGATTGTGAATTTCAAATCTGCCTTATGAAAGCCAACTGGTTGATTATGGCCCACTCATTCTCTTTCAAACCAACCCACCTCACAAGATTGTTATTATAGGGAAAATAGGAGGAGGAAAAAGTATTAGGTATGTTCAGCACCTTGAGCTATTTATAAAAATAATAAAGGTGAAAGGAAAAACAAACAAACAAACATATAAAAAAACAAATAAATAATTCACTGTGTTGGATGCCAATTTGAAAAGAAGGTTAGATAATTCAGAGCAAGGGTCAGTATACAAGTCTAAGTGCTATTGCTATATACCCTGTTTTCCTCAAAATAAGACATCCCTTGATAATAAGCCCAATCGGGATTTTGAGCGCATGGCAATAAGGCCAAGTGTTTATTTTAGGGTTCAAAAAAATATAAGACAGGGTCTTATTTTCAGGAAAACATGGTATCAGTTTCTCAATCTTGGGCACTGAAAGCTTTGTGGATTTCAACCTTGAGTTCCCCAGCCAGCAATAGATTTACATACTCTTCCACAGTGCTTTACAGCACTTTCTGAGCAGATTACAATGTCAGCATATTGCCTCAACAATCTGGGTCCTCATTTTACCAAACTCGGAAGGATGTAAATCTGTCAACCTTGAGCAGATCAGGATTGATCTCCTGGCAGTGGGCAGAGTTAGTCTGCAAGACTACACTCTAAACACTGAGGCCCCATGGCTCATATACTCCTAATTTTCACCTCTAAGATAGCAAGTAAACTCAAAGACAGTCAGATTTGTCAATATCTCTCACAGATCTTCCTGTATCTTGAAAAGTAGATAAACTATCGGTAGACTTTTTATCGCTCCTTATGGAAAGGTATAGATATATCAAGCCCATCTGTGCAGTTTCTATATCTATTGAAAATTAATTATGTCAGTGATAGTAACATTCTTAGTATGGTTATCAATTTCAAAATTGATAAATGGTGACCTACATGAAATAAATAAATTTGGTGTCAACTTGTCTTAACAAAAATAATTTAAACTTGAACTAATATTAAGTTTAAGTAGAATGGGATTTAAAACTGCTGAAGACTTCAGAGAATGAAGCTACTATTAATTTCAGCAAAGATGTATACATTTTTTTTTATTTGGCGATACATGAGATTCCTATTTATAATTATATTTTCATATATATATATATATATATATATATATATATATATATATATATATATATATATATATATATATATATTGCAGAATGTTGCAGTTTATCTTCCTAACATTTCTGAATGTAAAATTTTCTGCTTGAAATTCAAATATTATTTGCCTTGATCACCTTGTGTCTCATCCACAGAATACGATACGAAAGCAAATTAAAATCTCCTTGGGAAATTGCATTGAATAAATCTTAATAACTAAGCTATAACAAAGATTCATGAACTGCCGCCAGACTTTAATTTTTTGAAAGCAAACCAAGGTTAAGCTCATTGTACGAATTAATTACTGATAACCATATTTTACAAATTATTACAATCATTATAGAAAAATGTAGTATAATTTCTAAGCCATTATCTTCATTGAGTAAATGGAAGACAATGAAATACCAATCTGTAATTCCTTATGTCTCAATTAATTTTTTCGTTCCTAATATACGTTAGTTTTCTGTGAAATATTTATATTACTTATAAAACATATTAGTATTTGTATTTTAGAAACAAATTCTCTCCTTTTGCAGGGATGTGAAATCTTTCTGTGAATTCATATTTTTTTAAAAAAAAAAATCTAATCAAAATATTTTTATTTCCTCTACAGTGTATCCATTTTCCCAAAATAATTAATAGTGTCTCAGTTAGAGATCCTGCCTTGTATACAATGGCGCCAACATGCAAGAAATAGAACTAGGCTTTGGTTGTGCATACCAATCAATTTGAACATGAAAGTCTCATTTGAGATTAATATTTATGAATCTTTCTGGTTCTAACCAAGGCATATGAAAGATTGCAGCATGGCAAGAAAGTTGAGTAAATGATATAGACGGAAGGAGAGAGGAAGGGAGGGAGGGAGGGAGGGAGGGAATGAGGGAGGGAGGGAGGGAGGGAGGGAGGGAGGGAAGGAAGGAAGGAAGGAAGGAAGGAAGGAAGGAAGGAAGATTTGTGTCTGTAGGACTAAGAAAAAAGAGAACCGATGTACAACTTAAAATTGAGGCCAACATTTCTATTGCTAAGTGCGACATTTGTTAAGTGAGTTTTGCCTCATTTTATGACCTTTCTTGCCACAGTTGTTAAGTGAATCACTGCAGTTGTTAAATTAGTATCATGGCTGTTAAGTGAATTGGGTTTCCCCATTGACTTTGCTCGTCAGATGATGGCAAAATGTGATCCCATGATCTTGGGATACTTCAACTGTCATAAGTCTGAGTCAGTGGCTAAGCATCTGAATTTTGATCACCTGACCAAGGGGATGCCACAATGGCCGTAACTGTGAAAAATGGTCATAATAAGTCACTTTTTTCAGTGCCGTTGTGACTTTGCATGGTCACTAAATGAACTGTTGTAAATCAAGGTTTACCTGTAATAGATCTCCATAAGGATGTTGTCTTTCTTAAGGAATAAAGTTGATGAATGCTAGCATGGAACTAAAAATGTAGATCGAATAATGAATGAAGGGCTATGATGTATCCCACAAACTATGAACTGGTTGTAGACTTAAATTGTATGGGGGCTGATAATGGAAAAGCCATGTACTGTATTTGTTGTGGCCCGCCAAGCGGCCTGCACGGATTGTTGCTGATCCCGATGACGAGGAGGCTGGTGTGGTGCTGGTGTGGTGCTGCGCCAGGAGCCAGTGCAGCTGGTGCTTGAGTCGGACAGCAAGGAGGCTGAAGAAGATGTGGTGCCAGAGGCAGGGATTCAGTCAGGGCCTTCAGAACCTCCAGAGGCTCCTTTAAGTGAAGAGGAGAAGCCTTTTCTCAATGCACGAGCATGCAGAGCTGCCAAAAGGCAGGAGCGGTTCCTCAGGAGGAGATCTCCTCGAGCGTAAGGCTTGGGGCTAATTGGCCACGCCCTTAGCCTATTTCAGAAAGTACGAGCTTGTAACAAGCTGCAGGAAACAACTTTAGTTCGCTAATCATTGCATTGGGATATCTCTGCAACCTTGCTTCTGGGCGTTCTGCCAACTCCAGTAATACTCTATCTTATCTCTGGAATTCTGGCAGGGTGTTAAGAACACCTATTAACAGCCGGCATTTGCTAAAACTGCGTTATTTGAGTAAACTAAGTTTTGTTCAGAGTTTGTGTGTGCTGTGTTCATTGGGATCCGTAGCTGGGGCAGAACAGTATTACTTTGGGGAAAAATATGCAACATTGTGAATAAGTGGAATCTAGATGAAAAATTATTCTCTTATATGGTACCAATGGATGGGTGAAACAGTAAGGAATGTGTATAGAGACAAAAAAAGATAATTATATATAGCAATAATACTTAGATTTACTGTATATACTGCTCCACAGTGCTTTACAGAATTCTCTGAAAGGTTTACAATGTCAGCATATTGCCCCAAAAATCTAGGTATTCATTTTACCGACCTCAGAGGGATGGAAGGCTGAGTCAACCTTGAGCAGGTCAGGATCAAACTCCTGGCAGTGGGCAGAGTTAGCCTGTAATACTGCACTAACCACTGCGCCTCCATGGGTCATATACTCCCAAATTTCACTTCTAAGCTGGCAAGTAAACTCAAAGAAAAGTCAGATTTGTCAATATCTCTCACAGTTCTTTTCTCTTATCTTGAAAAATAGATAAACTACCAGTAGACTTTTTATCACCCTTTGTGGAAAGGTATAGATATATCAAGCCCACCTGGGCTTGTAACTGTTTATTGCAATGCCATTTTTTTCTTTTATTTTTCCACTCATTTTTAAGCACTTGAGATGTATTCTTTTACTATGTACTGTATGGTATGTATTTCTGTCTTGTTTTGTTTTTCTTTCTCTGTCATTATTTTAAATGCCATCAAAACTATTAAAAGAGAGAGGGAAAAAGAAAGGAAAAGGTTGAATAGTGAGAATCTGCTTCAAAAAATTGCCACTTTTTAAATTATTTAGTACAAACATAAATATTATTATGCATATACAGGAAAAGAAAGAATGTAAACCTCAATGCATAATTGACTCAGTTGTTTATTATGAAGGAAAGAAAGAATAAATATAGGAGGCAAGGGTGACGTGAACTTCTAAATGCGGGAAAGAACATTATTGTATCATTTTAAGAGCAGATTAAGGGAGAAAATGAACATTAAAAAAAAGGGAAATGACTGCAGAAACAGAAATAATAAAAAAATACTAGATGATAGATGAATTTCTGAACAGAAGGAATAGAAAATGCATGTAAGGAAAAAGCTATGGGAGTTATTTAGGGCAGAGTTCTTAAATTGGAACGATTTATATTAAATGAGTGAATAAATAAATCTTCTTGTACATATTTATATTACAAAATGCTACAGAAAGTAGTTACACCAGTGAAGGAAGGAGGAACTGCTGGGCTAAGCTGGTTCAGTTACGCTAGTGGGAAATAAGAAAGTGATGTTAGATGCAATGGTGAGGGGTGAGAGGTTGCAGAACATAGGAGAGTGATTTTGGTGGAAATAAAAGTAATATTTTGGAAGAGAGATTAACAAAGAGACTCCACTAAGGCAAATGGAACTGAGAAAAGGAAGAGGAAGAAAGAGAGGAAAAAGAGGAGAGGAATCTGGCAAGATCTTTCACGATTAATAAATTTTATTTAAAGTTTTCATCAGTTGACATTTATTTCTCAGTTGTATATAATGCCCAAAGGTGCTTTTTGAAAAGGCAACTGAACTTTCTTTGTTTTTCCTTGAAGACATTTCGCTTCTCATCCAAGAAGCTTCTTCTGTTCTGACTGAATGTTGGAGAATGGAACGATTTAGATTCCTTGCAGTATCTGGTCATTAGCATTCTTTCTGAGAGTTGTTGAGGCCACTCAGGGGTGGGTTCTACTTACCTTTACTACCGGTTTCCAACGGGATTGTGAGTGCATGTGAGTGAAGCAAGCACGCGCTCCTTGCTTCTGCGCATGCGCAGATTGCCGATGATGACATCCAGGGCAGTGGGTGGGGCCTCCTACCGGTTTTATTACCAGTTCTTGTGAACCGGTCCGAACTGGGGGCAACCCACCACTGAGGCCACTTGGAGATTTCTCTGTGGACTCAGGGTCACCTGAATAGTACAAATGAGTGTGGAACCTTCTTGGAACTGCTGAAAGTTATTAACTGATAAACAGACCAGATACCATATAGTATCAATTTCATGAACTCTCAAACTTCCTCTTTCCACTTTGTATTCAAGATGGACTGTGATTAATATTTATATGTATTGATATTTTAGGGTGCAGGTATATGCATATGTGTGTATGTAGCATATCTATATGTGTGTTATGTACGTGTACACTTTTGAAAGCAGGCAACAGAATTTCATTTTTAATGTGTGCCAATGTGCTCACAGAGAAAAAAATATGTCAGTAAAGGTTATTTTACTGTTAATCAGAATATCAAATTAACTACATATGGGTATCTTTTGTATGTGCATAGCCACTCACTCTCCCAAACAAAACAGAAAACAGAATAACAGAGTTGGAAGGGACCTTGGAGGTCTTCTAGTCCAACCCCCTGCTTAGGCAGGAAACCCTACCCAACTTCAGACAAATGGTTATCCAATATCTTCTTAAAAACTTACAGTGTTGGAGCATTCACAACCACACATTCACAACAACTGAGGCAAATTGTTCCACTGATTAATTGTTCTAACTGTCAGGAAATTTCTCCTTAGTTCTAGGTTGCTTCTCTCCTTGATTAGTTTCCATCCCTTGCTTCTTGTTTTCTACCTTGTGGGTTCATGTGTCATGGGAAAGACATAAACAGTGTGATATAATAGTAGTCTTAACAAAATCAAATTTCTTAAATATCCATCTATCCACCTATCCTTCTATCCATTTATACATCTGCCATCCATTTATCCAACTATCCATCCATCCATCCTCCAACCATGTCTGTCTGTCCGTCTGTCTGTTCATCCATCCATCCATCCATCCATCCATCATCTATCTATCATCTATATCCTGGTCCCATTCATATTTTTGATACAGGTTCATCATTCTGCAATATTGCCTCTGGAATTGGCATCCTATATCTTCCATTCAAACTTATGTGTGCTTCCTCCCCCATTAAAAAAACAAAAAAAAAAAAAAAAACCTCTTCAGGCTCAATCAGAATTATTCAAAATAAATCTGCTTTCTGAGTAATAAGCCTCCCATAATATTTATTCATCCATTTATCCATCCTAAATATTTAAATTGTCAGAAAATTACACTTGTAGCTCAACAACGTATAATACAGGATTTTTTTTTCTTTTGATTTATTTGCTTTCCTCAAAGACTTTAGGGATTGAAAATGCAAACATCTCATTAAAGATGCAAGATTATTTGCTTGAATGTTTTTTACCTGCTTTCCTCTGGTGTAATACTTGGAGTATCTAAAAATAATAGAATTTGATTGCTAAAACCTAGTTGGTTGGATATTAGAAGGAGCACACATAGTATGCTAATACATACAAAGGCGGGGGGGAGAAGGAGGGATTCTCTTCAGTAATATTATATATCTATTGGAAAGAAAATATCCAGCTAAGATTTCCTTGCATAACATAACTAACTCACATGGCATGTTAGTCTACAGGAGATGGTATAGGATGAAAATAAAGGCAGCTATTTAAGCTCTGATTAATTCCCAACAGGGAGCCGATTCCATCTCTCAACTGATCTTCTTTGGTGTCAAGACAAAGTAAATGTTATTTGAAAAAAAATATATATCAGACCTGTAGGCTGAAAGCAAAGTGGTAGACAGGGGTGTACCTGACATATCCCTTTATTCTTACATGATGTTCGTATTAGTTCACTGGTGTTTTTTTTTTTTTTTTTAAGAAGCAATATTTCATTTTTCAGTGCAAATGTTTTACCCAATGTGTTAACCAAGTACCTGATGGCTTTTAAAAGAGGATCAACCAAATTCATGGAGGGTTAGGCTATCAATGGTTACTTGTCATGAGGGCTGAATCTTGTGTGTTGGAAATCTTGCCTTTGAATACCCATCATTGGGGAATAATACTGAAAGTCCTCCTATTGTCTTTGAAGCATTTCATTTGCAATGGTTGACTATTGAAGGAAACAGGGCCTTGCAATAAACAGGCCTCTGTGTATTACATTGTATTCTTATGGCTACATTTTCTGCCTGCAATTTCATAGTTTTTCCCAATGGAAAGCAGCACAAACAAATCAATAGGCAGCACTTGTGCAGCTATTTTTATGGGTCAAATACATAATTTCATATTTTATTTATTTATTTGTCATAGTTGTATACCTGCCTATCTTCCATGAAGGCAGTATACAGCATATATTTTTTTTAAAAAAGCAAAGAATCACACTTTAAAATTAACTATAAAAAGACACACAAAAGAGGAGAGAATGATGTCAACCACAATAAGGGAGCCATCAGAAAATCTCCCTGATCCTCTGGGATCCCCAGGGCTGGCAACATAGTCAGGTCTTGAGGGTAGGCGCTAATTCAGTTCTAGGGAGAGAAGTTGTAAAAGCCTGGCAATCAGCCATTAATAGACACATAGACATTAACATCTATGCAAAAGGACAATTAACCAGCCCAAAAGAATAAAAAGATTCCAGGACCTCTCCACCAGTAATCAGACAAATGGTTATCCAATCTCTTCTTAAAAACTTCCAGTGTTAGAGCATTTACAACTTCTGGAGGCAAGTTGTTCCATTGATTAATTGTTCTGTCAGGGAATTTCTCTTAGATTCTAGGTTGCTTCTGTCCTTGATTAGTTTCCATCCCTTGCGTCTTGTCTTGCCCTCAGGTGCTTTGGAGAATAACTTGACTCCCTCTTCTTTGTGGCAGCCCCTGAGATATTGGAACACTGCTATCATGTTACCCCATTCTTCTTTTTATTAAACTAAACATACTCAATTCCAGTTCTTTATATGTTTTAGCCTCAGGTCCCCTAATCATCTTTGTTGCTCTTCTCTGCACTCTTTCTTAGAGTCTCAACATCTTTTTTTACATCATGGCAGCCAAAACTGGATGCAGTATTCCAACTGTGGTCTTACCAAGGCATTATAAAGTGGGATTAACACTTTAATTTTCTTGATTCTATTCCTCTGTTTATGCAGCCTAGAACTGTGTTGGCTTTTTTTGAAGCTGCAGCAGACTGCTGGCTGATATTTAAGTGATTGTCCACTAGAACTCCATGATCCCTCTTGTAGTTACTACTACTGAGTGAAGTACCACATATACTGTACCTGTGCATTTTGTTTTTCTTGCCTAAATGTAGAACCTTATATTTTTCACCATTGAATTTCATTTTGTTAGATAGCACCCAATGTTCAAGTCTGTTAAAATCCATTGACTTTGTATTTATTTTTGTGCCCAAATTTGGCTAAAAATTACTATTGACTCTGATTTGCATCTCAATTTAGTAGCTCTGCCCAAGAGAGTCTCTTGGTTGCACTGATCACAAAAGACCAATTGCTTATGGAAGGCTCACTGTGGTACCCAATCTGGGTACAGATGTGAGTGACTTGCTATAAATCAGTTTCAGCTGATGCATATGTATTACAGAGTTTCTGCAAAGATGGCATTGACTAAGTACATCAAGTTTGATTTTTTTTTAAAAAAAAAAAAGAAGTATTTTGTAATTATACACTGGTGTCTATTTCTGTTTTGCAATGTTTGGCTTCTTTCCTAGAGAATAAGTCTTAGGTGACAACTGCAGCTGTTGGAACACCTGGATGTGTATGATAGATTTCATTCATCTATGTATGAGCCAAAAATGAGCAAAAGTGCACTTGAACACATTTTAGCAGAAACCAGGCCAATCTTAACTAGATTTTCGACAAAACAAGCTGATGAAATCGAGACACAAGATAATATCAAAATGATGGTTAATATTTATTAGTTTTTAGAGAGATTGGTACATAATTCATGGGATTGTGTGTGTGTGTTTTTTTAGAAAGGAATCCATTGCACATTTCCAAGATGCTACTAGAAGGATGTTATATGAATGTGCATTAGCAATTGTTAATACTCTTTTGAGTTATGCACCGTTAAGCCATTAAGAAAACACATTAAATCAAGAAGGACATTTACAGTTTCTTAACATCTCAAGTAATAGAACAAATTCTAAAGGCTGCAAAGGGACTTTGCATATTAAGGAAAATAATATGTAGGAATGAAATGAATTTTCTTTTTATCTTCTGTCATTGCTATTTATAAATAAATGATATATATGTATATGTAATGTAGATGAAAATAATCTTTTCAGGTCTATTTCTTAGTTAGATACAAACACTCAGTCCTTCATGAGATAGTTTCCAGCTTATCATTTGTAAGGATCAACATGAACTGGTATGGTTCAGCATTCTGACTTGTGATATGCAGCATTATGAATTCCTTCTCAGAATATTCAGCAATATCATGGATTTATGCTGAGGAAGGTTATTCTGAAGGATAAGAGACACAGTTTTTTAAACATATTTTTGCCTACTAGTTTTCTTTCTGATATCAACCATGCTAGATGTATCCAACACCTTTTATGACAGAAAGAAATTGCTTGTGACATTATTTCAAAGGAAAAAAGAACGTTGGTGAAATTCTCATGAACTGAGAATGAAATTTTGGCATTTATTTATTGACAATGCAGCCCATGGGCTATATCCAAAAAGTATGTCTTCCATGTCTATGGGGATTCTCAGTCATCCAGGTCATGGTTATCCAAAGCAGGGGTAAAATCCAGCAGGTTCTGACAGGTTCTGGAGAACCAGTAGCAGAAACTTTGAGCAGTTCGGAGAATCAGTAGTGGAAATTTTGAGTAGTTCAGAGAACTGGCAAATACCACCTTTGGCTGGCCCCAGAGTGGGATGAGAATGGAGATTTTGTGAAAGGACCAAGAGGAGGAAGGAATAGACTTAAAACAAAATCGATTGGACAAATTACTAGAATCTAAAGAAGGGAAATTAATTTCAAAAATTTATAAATATTTACTTGAATATGATTTGGCAGAAGATTTGGTTAAAGGGCAGATGATAGCATGGGCGAGGAACATTGGGCATAGTATACAGTTAGAAGGCTGGGAAAGAGCATGGGAAAACAATTACAGCATGACAAAATCGGTAGTTTATAAAGAAAATCACTATAAGATGTGGTACCAATGGTATCTGGCCCCCGCAAGGTTAGCAAAAATGTACACGAATGTAAATCTGGCCTGTTGGAATGTAAAAAGACACAGGGAACTTTTTTACCATGCTTGGTGGCTTTGCCCAGAAATTAAGAAATATTGGAACAAAATAAAAACATGGATATTAGAAATAACAGATTACAAAATTGAATTAAAACCCGAAGTCTTTTTATTAGGCATGATTAAAAAGAATATTAGAAATGATATAAAATATTTAATACTTCACATAATTACGGCGGCTAGACTAGCGTTAGCACAACTCTGGAAAATAGATCGTTTTCCAACTGACCAGGAGTTAGTACAAAAAATCTATATATGCGCAGAAATGGACAAACTAACTTTAGAGTTACAGGACAAGGAAGACTCAAAATATTTTACAATATGGAATAGACGGTACCAATGGATAAACCAGAGGAGGGGGAATGGTTAAAGATGAAATTTAGAAGAAATCAACACAATTAAAAACAGCACTGTCAGATGGATAGAAAAGGAAATAAACCACTCTGTGTATGTATATATGTATATATAATAATAGAAGGTAGTCAATAGATGAAGGTGTGTACTGTATATGCAAATTTGTTTTTGATTAAGAGAAACTTGTATGTTTTTTATATTTGTTTTAAATGTTTTTTAAGAATGAATAAAGTTTTGTTTTTAAAAATTAAAAAAAAGAGAGAGAATGGGGATTTTGCAATATGCTTTCCCCAGGAGTGGGGAGGGAATGGAGATTTTGCAGTATCCTTCCCTGCCATGCCCACCAAGCCACACCCACCAAGCCACACCACGCCCACCAAGCCATACCCACAGAACTGGTAGTAAAAAAAATTGGATTTCACCACTGTCCCAAAGGTGCTTTTTTTCAAGAGGCATCTGGACTCTGAGCTGAAGAAGATTCTTTGATGAATCTTCTACCCATTTACTCTGTCTAGACATTTGGCTGGATAATTTTGAAAGGCTTCTTGTACCAGATTCTAGCACTAAAGCAATTAGGTTGGCATGTATGATGTTATCTAATTTCTTCCCAATCTATCCCACATTAGATCTGAAGGAAGAGGATTAGCAAAAAAAAAAAAAAAAAAAAAAAAAAAAAAAGTGGCTGTGAAGATGTACTAGTGCAATTCTTTATCAACCAGAGAGACTGCTGCCATGTAGCATCTCACCACTATCTTTCTACATTCAAGTATTCAAGCCATTAATTCTAGGCTTCAGAACTCTGGTTGGAAACTGGATGGCAGCCAAAGGCTGGCATTTTGGGTATCTTTTTGCCACCTAGTGGTTGTCTGCATCTTTGCACCCCAGACTTTATCACTCTTGGATTTAGCATCAATGCAGAAAGTTGCCACCACAGTTATGATTGCTAAGTAGCATTCTGATCCTAGTAACAATATTTATTTATTTATTTATTTATTTTTCATATTTGTATACCGCCCTACTCCCGAAGGACTCAGGGCGGTGAACAGCCATAATAATTACAAATACATATAGAAGTTAAAAACTATTAAAAAACAGATTAAGTAATTTGGCTCAAAGATTAAAACATCCAAATTTATCTAAAAGAGGTCTAAAACCTGATTTAAAAGCCAATTTAAAAGCCAATTTAAAAGGGAGAGTTAGGCCAGACCAGCTTGTTGGAATAGAAATGTTTTCAGGGCACGGCGGAATATGCGTAAGTCTTGGATGTTTTGTAACTCCGGGGGAAGCCCGTTCCAGATGGTAGGTGCCCCCACAGAAAAGGCTCTCCCCCTGGGGGCCGTCAGTCGACATTGTTTGGCCGACGGCACCCTGAGGAGTCCCTCTCTATTGGTGCGAACTGGTCGGTGAGAGGCTATTGGTGGCAGGAGGCGGTCTCGTAAGTACCCTGGTCCTGAGCCATGGAGCGCTCTAAAGATAGTAACCAAAACCTTGAAGCGCAGCCGGAAGACCACTGGGAGCCAGTGCAGCTCGCGCAGGAGGGGGGTTACATGAGAGCGCCACATTGCTCCCATTACCAAATTTCAATTTGGGGAAAAAAAATCTTATTCATTGGGCACTTGACTCCACTTACTTTAATATTAAATTATAACACAGACAGAAACACAGACGGAGACACACAGACACAAATCCAATATAATTTGTAATGAAATGTAAGAATGTTCCTGTTAGGCCTTTGAGAAAGCAAAGTATGTCTTCTAATATTTTATTCATGTATTTCTCCTCACTTTTTTCATATTTTTATTTAGTTTATGGTTATGTTACCTTAGCCCAGAAACTAATAAAGAGTAGTACTTTGGCTGCCTAAGACTTCCAGCTCTGTTTGGTTCATACTTGTGTGCTTTCCAAGGTACACCACAGGGAATGAGCTAGCTCCATACCAGAAAGAAAGATGAATGGCATTCCGCATCATCATCTAGGGTCCTCTGTCTACACTGAAGCCACCTTGCAAATAGGCATCACAACTGAGAAGGTTCAATGCCAAAAGGATTCTGACTGTCCATACAAAGCACCAGTTGTCTTCCCACCAAAGTGTACCTATTTATCTATTTGCGTATAACATGCTTTTCAATTGCTAGGTGGGCAGAAGCCAAGGCAAATGATGGGAGCTCACCCTGCTGCACAGTGCCAGGACTCAAACAAACTGGAGCAAAAATCATCTCCAGCATCGTTAAACCACTGAGATAGATATACTATCCCCTCTTACTTTTTCCATGGCATTTGCTTATTCTCACTGGACATTTTTAATCCCCCTGCTTGTACTTGAGAAAAATACAGGACTCCTCCAAATCTACTGGCATTTCTCCTTGACATGAATGATGCCATTTTAGATTCAGGAAGATAGAGAGCTTTGCATATGGAGATTAGTTCATTAATCAGCAGTTTAACAGTAGTCATATATGGATGAAGTCACCAAGTGCCTTCATAATTATATGGGTTTTATTATTCTGTAGCAAGCTCTGTTTATCAGGATTATTTAATTCTCAGTTCTTTCATTGGATGAATACTCTATTAATTAGGATAACCACTGAAAAATGTCTAGCGGTAGCCAAAATGGACCTAGAATTATATTCAAAGAGTTAACCACAAAATCTCACTTATTTCCACTAAGAAATTGATATTGGCAGAGAAAACAACACAAATGAGTACAAGAAGGTCACACTATGTTCTTCCTTCTGTCAGCTTATCTTGTTTTCTCAAAGTAGAACACAACATCTTCTTAAACCTTTCTTGTCAGGTTTATGTCACACTGCTTAGGAACAAGACGGATGCATGATTCCCTTAAACTTGAATATGACTCATGCTTAACTATATGAAAGCCACAGTGAAGAATTACGTATCACTGTGCATTGAAATACCATATGATTGATTTTTGGCAGTGATTGATTTTCAGCTCATAATTGAAGAATTACATGAATTTCAACAGTTGTGTAATTGGATAATCAGTTTTCTTTGTAAGTGAAAATGTTAATGGGCAATGACATTAGTGAATGGCACAATCTCTACCCTCTTTTGCTTTAGCAATAGCAAAATCTTAGACTTATATACTGCTTCATAGTGCTTAATAACCCTTGCTAAGTGGTTTACAGAGTCAGCATATTGTCCCCAACAGTCTGAGTCATCATTTTATTGCCCTCCAAAGGAGGGCAATGGCTCAATCTTGAGCCATTGAGAATCAAACTGCTGGCAGACAGAAGAATTAACCTGCATTCTAATCACAGCTCTTCTTTCTAATGGAGGGAAAATCAAGGATGTATGAATCAAATCAGCATAGATATAAAGATTCTTGCTTGATCTGTCTGTTCACTGCATGTGAATTAAAAATTCATCCTTAACGGGGCTTCCGGTTTCCTCGTCTTCGGCGACGACGGTGCCTTTTTAAGCACCGCCAGCCCAGCCGCTCGTAGAGCCGCTTCTCGATCGTGAAGCAGCTTGAAAGCTTCAAAATCCTCAGGATTCTTGAAGAAGAGGCAGCAGGGTACAGGTCGAGCCCCTGCAACCCCCCCAGGGAATTGTTTCTGGGGAGGAAACAGGCGCGGCTCCCTCCCAACCTGCTGAGACTCCGGGCGGTGTGGGACGTCTCTGCTTTCGCAGAACAAGCCGGCTGCAGGAAACTTCAAAAGAGAAAGGAAACAACCCAAACAAGCAGCCGAAATCTACTTGAACCCTGAAATTCTGAACTGCAATTTTGCCCTGATTAAATCTGGGGGACCTTTTTAGAAGGCTTTGTGGAGGTGGCAGAAGAAGCGGAACCTCCCTCTTTAGAAAAGCTAGCCTACGTGGCAGGATGGCTTCAAAGAAGCAGGAAGGCAAAACAGGGGGGGGGGATCCCCCACACGCAAACAGGACACGCAGTCACAAGCTCAGAAAAAAGATTTTGATATGGGAGATTTAAAAGAATTTATTTCAAAAATCCTGGATGACAAATTTCAAAAAGCTCAACAGGAAATAGATGATAAAATAAATAAAATAGATGATAAAATCCAAAAGTCTCAACAGGAAATTATGCAGGAAATGCAGCAGAACCAAAAGAAGGTGACCAAAAAAATAACAGATGTGGCGTCTGGCCTGGCAGGATTTATTATGAAAGTTGAGTCAAAAGTGGATGAATTTAAATCAGAAGTTAATGCCAAGATGAAAAATAATGATCACAATTTTTTGGATGTTGATGATAAGATGCAGAGAGTTGAGAACGAGATTGTCATGATGCAATTCCGGGCAATGGAATTCGCTATACGGCTTCGAGGAATTAGAGAAGAGGAGAGACAAGATTTGAGACAGGTCTGTGCTGAAGCCCTAGCTGTGATCTTAAAAATTAATCCTGATATGGTTTTCTGTAAAATAGACAAAATTTACAGAGTCAATTCTTGGGTGGCCAGACAAAGACAATTGCCTAGAGATGTGGTCATATATTTTACAGACAGAGCAATAAGAAATGATATCCTGCAAAAATCTTTTCTTACTTCTGTGCAAGTGGGTGGATCGAAGATCACAGTTTACAAGGAGCTTCCACCTAAGATGTTGAAATCCAGAAAAGACTTTGGCTTTCTTGTTAAAGAATTGCAGAATAATCAGATCCCATTTCGTTGGGACGCTCCAACTGGCATAATTTTGAGATATAAGGGAGAGAAACACCGTTTGAATACTGTGGAGAAGGCGGAGCAATTTTATACTGATATCTTTAAAGAAAGAACACCATCCCCACGTACATCTACAGTTTTGGAGATTAAGGAGAGTGATAAGAAGCAACTTCAAGAACCGCAACAACAATCTAAGCAGGAATCAGAGGAGTTGAAGGGCGCTGAAGGAGGTTTCCTGGATGAGCCTTTGCTGGAACCTTCTCCAATCTTGGAGCCGGCTTGGATGGCTGAAGTCAAGGACCAGCGTATAACCCGAGCAAAATCCAAGCAACTTAAAGAAAAGTTACAGCAGGAAAGACAAGATGAAAAGACTGGGGCCGTGGGGAAGGCAGGACAGAAGATTTCAGATGAAATCCGATTATTCTGTTCTCTGCTCCAGAAAGAGAATAATGATGATTAAATGTTTATCTTGGAATGTGAATGGGTTGAATGCAACACAGAAAAGGAAGAAAGTATTTGTATATTTAAAACAATATAATAATGATATAATCTGTCTACAAGAAACGTATATTACAGTTCAAGATCAAAACTATTTGAAAAATTCCAAATTAGGAACACATTTTATATCTTCAACTAACCAAAAAAAGAATGGTGTGGTTATTTATGTAAATAAAAAATTAACAGCCAAACTTATAGAAGCTGATCAAGATGGCAGGTTTGTAGCAATTGAATTACTTTCTGCTAATAGTCAAATTCTTTTGATAGGAATTTATGCTCCCAATCAACAACAGGACTATTTTTATAAAATGCTACATACTAAAATACTACAATGGGATTATAGATCTATTTTAATTATGGGAGATTGGAATGGAGTAATTGATTCTAAATTAGATAAAAAGACTTTGGCGAAGTCAAGGATTAGATTACCACAGACCTTTTTTGATATGAAAGAAGACTTGGAATTAAAAGATATTTGGAGAATACATAACCCAAAAGAACTGGATTATACTTTCTTTTCTGATAGACATAGATCCTTCTCTAGGATTGATTTCATTTTGTTGTCAGATGACTTACTTGTTAGGACAAAAAGAACAAAGATTCTGCCAAGAACTTTGACTGATCATAGCCCAGTGTGGATAGAAATTGAGACATGCAAGACTGAGAGACGCTCTTGGAGATTAAATGAAAACTTGTTCAGATATGAAAAAAATATAATAGAACTTAAAAAGTATTTGAAAGAGTTTTTTGAAATGAATTTGAATAAAGGCACCCCAATGGAAATTGTGTGGGACGCAAGCAAAGCTTACATGAGAGGGGTGCTTATTCATATGAACTCTAAACATAGATTGACCCGACAAAAGAAAAGACTTGAATTGGAAGCAGAAATAAAGAACAAAGAACAGTTACTTATCAAAAACCCAACAGATGAAAGAATACGTGGTGTCATAAAACTTTTGAAAGATCAATTCCAAATGCTTATAGCGGAACAAGTTGCAACAAATTTACAATACGCGAAGCATAATACATTCTGCAACGCCAATAAACCGGGCAGGTGGTTGGCCTACACATTGAGGAAGAAACAGAGCATACGGACTATTGATAGTATTGATATCGGAGGGAAAGAAGTTTTTCAACAGAAATTAATAAAAGAAGCCTTTCTTAAATATTACACTAAACTATATGCCAGAGAGGAGGTGCAGAATGGACTTATAGAAAAATACTTAGACAACAAAAGAGTTACAAAAATTACTGAGCAACAAAAGGAAAGAATGAATTATCCTATAACAGAGGAGGAGATAATAGCAGCAATAAAACAATTAAAAACAGCTAAAGCTCCTGGAACGGATGGTCTGACTGCAGTGTACTATAAAACTTTGCAGGCAGAAATGGTGGAACAACTTAGAGAATTATTTTGTAATATACAACAAGGGGGAAAAGTACCCCCATCATGGACTACAGCTTATATTTCTTTGATACCAAAAGAACAAGGTGGTCCCAAAAAACCAGAGAATTACAGATGAATATCTCTTTTGAATACGGATTATAAAATTTATGCAAAAGTACTAGCCAACAGATTGATGCCAGTAATTCAAAAGGTGATTCATGATGATCAAGCGGGATTTATTGAGGGTAGGCACATGAATGACAATGTAAGGCAAGTAATAGACTTATTGGAATATCTTGAGAAGAATAAACAGATCCCTGCAGTGCTGGGTTTTCTGGATGCAGAAAAGGCCTTTGATAAAGTGGACTGGAATTTTCTACTCAAGACTTTAAAAAGGATGGACTTTGGGGACCAATTTATACAGGCGGTCTCAGCAATTTATCAAGATCAAAAGGCACAGATTATTATTAATGGAAGTTTGACAACAGAGTTTAAAATCGAAAAAGGAACAAGACAGGGATGTCTGTTGTCCCCATTGTTGTTTATTTTAACACTAGAAGTCTTTTTAAACACAATAAGGGACTCTAATACCTTGAAAGGTATAATGATAAGGCAAGAGGATTACAGAATAAAGGCATTTGCAGATGATCTGGTTGTTACCCTAACACAGCCAATGGAATCAATAATCCAGATGAAGGACATTATACAAGACTATGGTAAAGTTTCAGGTTTTAGATTGAACCAGAAAAAAACTAAGATGGTAGTCAAAAATATGACACAAGATCGTAAACTTGAGCTTGAAAGGAGGGCAGGTTTTGAGATTGTACCAAAGGTAAAATATCTAGGAGTTCAGGTTGCAGAATCAAATATGAAATTGTTTCAAAATAATTATGAGGTGTTGTGGCGAGAGGTGCAAAAAGATATGGAGACTTGGAAAAAATTGCAGCTGTCTTTACTTGGAAGAATAGCAGCAGTTAAGATGAATATTTTGCCAAGATTTCTTTTTTTGTTTCAAATGATTCCGGTGCTCAAAAATGATAAACAACTAAAAGTATGGCAAACTGGAGTGAACAAGTTTGTCTGGAACGAGAAAAAAACAAGAGTAAAATTGAAAATTATGCAAGACGTTCCAGAAAGGGGAGGTCTCAAACTTCCAAACCTACAGTTATATTATGATACAGCAGCTTTGACTTTAGCAAGTGATTGGTTTGGAGGAAAAAAGACTGGAATATTAAATGCAGAAAGTTTTGACTTGGAACTTGGATGGCACGCTTACTTATTTTATGATAGTAAAGTGGATAAAGTATTCAAAAGCCATATACTTAGAGATTCTTTGTTGAGAGTTTGGAAGAAGCACCGAATCAATTGGGATTATAAAATACCGCTATGGCTGGATCTTGGTCATACTTTGTGGAATACAAATATAATGTCACTCGGGGGGTTTTTATATAAAGAGGTTCTTTTTACAGATGCGGGCAGATGGCAGCTGAAGACCTTACAGACATTGTTGGCTGAAGGGATTAATCTAACTTGGTTACAATATAATCAATTGCAATTGAGATGGAAAGAGGACCAAAAAACTGGTATTATGGAGTATGAGGAAGAATTGGTCAGACATATAAAAGAGAAAGGTCCAATGCATATTAAAAGACTTTATAATGTCTTGTTAGAAAGGGATTCAGAAACTGAACTAGTTAAAGATTGTATGATTAAGTGGGCACAAAATTTTGAGGAACCAGTGATGTTGGAAACATGGGAAAAAATTTGGGTTCAGAATGTTAAATTTACACAGTCACAGAATTTGAGGGAAAATTTTTATAAAATGTTTTACAGATGGCATTTAGATCCCAAAAAATTGTCGTGTATGTACCCTAATGTGCAGCCTAAATGTTGGAGATGTGATTGTCTAGATGCTACATATTATCACGTTTGGTGGACCTGTAAGAAAGTTAAGGCCTTTTGGATAAAAATTTGATGGGTCATGCAGAATGTTTTGAAGAAAAAAATTCAATTTTCTCCACAATTGTTTTTATTGGGTATAGCTAAGGGTTTTACATTGGGTGAAACAAAACTGATATTGCATATGATAACAGCAGCAAGATTGTTGATAGGTAAATACTGGAAAAATGAAGCGCTGCCTACGATTGAGGAATGGACTTTGAAGATGGCCAGTTTCGCAGAGATGGCGAAGATTTCAGCATATCTAAAAGATTGTTCACAAGAGACTTATGAATGGGAATGGAAGAGGTGGATAGATTATGTTCAGAACAAATATCAAACTAGGAAGTATCAAATAGCTTTTATTTGAAAATGTTATATTAAGATAGAAATATTTTAAGGTAATGAGGATGAAAATTTATTTGAAAATGTTATATTAAGAAAGAAATAGGTTAATGTAATGAAGATGAAAATTTTTAAGGGGGAGGGAGGGGTTCAAGTTTTATATACAAATGAGGGTTTTTCCTTCTACTTGATATGAGTATACTGTGTGGAAGTCTGGGGGAGAGGGGAGGGTTAGGGTGGGTTAGGGAGGTTGGGAAGTTTGGGGTGGGATGAGGGGGGAAAAAAGGGGTGAAAATGTAATTGTAAAACTTTTGGAATTAAAAAAAGATTCATCCTTAACTGACCCACTTGATGTTAGGGCACAGTCCTAATGCCAAATGGCCTAAAGAAATGAAATAGTTTTTAATTATTGGAAGAAGATAATCATGACTTATTTATTGATCCGTATTTATATCTGGGTTCAGTCCACACTACACAAGACCCCATGACTGATAGTTAGCCCTCTCCTTTCACATATATTTTCACTGAGACAAAATTTTGTATGAAATATATTCTAATCTGCCTACTGAGCAATTCACTTTTGCTCAATGAACTTAATGGCTTCTTTCCAGGTACAAACAGCTAATTGATAACTATTTTCCAGTCTATGAAACCATTTTTGTGAGCAACCAACAGACAGTATGCCAGAAACATATGAGCATACTGAGATCTTAGTAAGGAGCTGTCATTTTCCCCTTCCCAAATTATCCATGCTGAACTGACTTTAATCACTTATAAATAAAAGGCACAACACAAGCTCTACCTGTCAAGGCAAATTTCTCCTTCACAACGCACACGATGACAGTATATTTTAACTGGCAGAGTAATAAAACAATCCTAGTTGAAGGGAGAGGGGAAAATTTGAGGTACTTCTAAATTGTACCAAACAGGGTATCTGCCAGAGGTGGTATTCAGCAGGTTCTGACCAGTTCTGGAGAATGGGTAGCATACATTTTGAGTAGTTCGGAGAACCTGTAAATATCACCTCTGACTGGCCCTGCCCCCATCTATTCTCTGCCTCCTGAGTCCCAGCCGATCAGGAGGAAATGGGGATTTTGCAGTAACCTTCCCCTGGAGTAGGGAAGGAATGGAGTTTTTACAGTATCCTTCCCCTGCCATGCCCACAAAGCCACACCCACAAAGCCATGCCCACAGAACTGGTAGTAAAATTTTTGAATCCCACCACTGGTATCCTCAGGATATTATTTCTTAAAAACAAAAAAACAAAAGTTCTCAAGATGGAGTCTGTTGTAATTGGACCTTGACGTGACTTTTATGTAATTTTTTTAAAAAAATGTTAAATTTATTTTCCACCTATTTCACTATGGGGTTACTCTAGGCAGTTTACAATAATGTTGTATAATGTTACAATCCAAGATAACAATACTATCATGTTTTTAAAGAGAGTTCACCATCCCCACGTACATCTACTGTGTTGGAGATAAAGGAGAGTGATAAGGAGAAGCAATTCCAGCAAGACATGGAAGAGCAGCTTAAGCAGGTGGAATCAGAGGCAATGGAAATGCAGGGAGCTACAGGAGGTTTTCTGGAGGAGCTCCTGCTAGACCTTTCTTCGAAAATTGTGAGTGAACCACCTAAGACTACAAGAGAAGTGGCTTTGGACCTAGCCCAGATGTGTGAAGCTAAAGATCAACGTATAACTCGAGCAATTTCTAAGCAACTCAAAGAAAAACAACAACAGGAAAGGTCCAAGCCACAACAATATAAGAAAGGAATCAAGAGCAATATACAAGAATGTGAAGCCATGCGGGGAGCAAAGCCGAAGACTACCAATTTGGAAGATATTCGGCAATTCTGCTTGTCGCTTCAAAAAAGTCTACATGACGATTAAGTTTTTATCTTGGAATGTGAACGGACTAAATTCACCACAGAAAAGGAAGAAATTATTTACATACCTGAGACAATTTAATAATGATATAATTTGCTTACAAGAAACTCACGTTAGAACACAAGATCAAAAATATTTGATAAATTCAAGATTAGGAACACATTTTATAGCCTCAAATTTGCAGAAAAAGAATGGTGTGGTTATTTATATAAATAAAAGACTGTCAGCTAAAATTATAGAAGCAAATGAAGGTGGTAGGTTTATAGCAATTGAATTGCACACAGCAAGTGGCTTAATTTTAGTGATTGGAATTTATGCTCCTAATCAACAACATGATAATTTTTACAAAACTTTGCATTCTAAAATACTGCAATGGGACTATAGATCTATTTTAATCATGGGAGATTGGAATGAAGTAATTGACTCTAAAATAGATAAAAAGAGTTTGGCGAAGTCAAGGATTAGATTACCACAGACTTTTTTTGACATGAAAAAAGATTTGGAATTAAAAGATATTTGGAGAATACATAACCCAAAAGAATTGGACTTTACTTTTTTTTCAGATAGACACAGATCCTTTTCTAGGATTGATTTTATCTTACTATCAGCTGATTTACTTGTAAAAACAAAAAGAACAAAGATCTTTCCTAGGACTTTAACCGACCATAGCCCGGTATGGATAGAAATTGAGATGGGAAAGAGTGAGAGAAGTTCATGGAGATTAGATAAAAATCTGTTTAGATATGAAAAAAATATAACAGAACTTAAAAAGCAGATGAAAGAATTTTTTGAAATGAATTTGAATAAGGGTACCCCTATTGAAATCGTGTGGGATGCGAGTAAAGCATATATGAGAGGGGTACTCATTCATATGAACTCTAAACACAAACTGAATCGACAAAAGAAAAGATCTGAAATGGAAGCAGAAATAAAGAATAAAGAACAGTTACTTATAAAAAACCCAACTGATGAAAGAATTCGAGGAGCTATAAAACTTCTGAAAGATCAATTTCAAATGCTCATGGCGGAACAAACAGCAACAAATTTACAATTTGCGAAACACAATACATTTTGTAATGCTAATAAACCGGGCAGATGGTTGGCTTATACACTAAGGAAGAAGCAGAGTACACGAATTATTGATAGTATTGATACTGGAGGGAAGGAAATTTCCCAACAAAAATTAATTAAAGAAGTTTTTGTAGATTATTATACTAAACTATATGCCAAAGATGATACACAGAATGGACTTATAGATTGAACACCTTAAAGATTTATTTTGTAGCATATAACAAGGGGGTAAAATACACCCATCATGGAAAACAGCTTATATTTCATTGATACCGAAAGAGCAAATAGGTCCTAAAAATCCTGAGAACTTTAGACCAATATCTCTTCTGAATAATGACTATAAAATATTTGCAAAAGTATTAGCCAACAGGTTGTTGCCAGTTATTCAAGAGGTGATTCATTGTGACCAAGCGGGATTTATAGAAGGCAGATATATGAAGGACAATGTAAGGCAAGTTATAGATTTATTGGAATATCTTGATAAGAATAAACAGATCCCTGCAGTGCTGGGTTTTTTGGATGCGGAGAAGGCCTTTGATAGAGTGGATTGGAATTTTCTACTAAAGACTTTAAAAAAGATGGACTTTGGGGATCAATTTATACAGGCGGGTTCAGCAATTTATCAAGAACAAAAGGCACAGATTATTATTAATGGAAGTTTGTCAACAGACTTTAATATTGAAAAAGGAACAAGACAGGGTTGTCCGTTATCCCCATTGTTATTTATTTTAACATTATAAGTCTTGTTGAATACAATACGGGACTCGAGCACTTTGAAAGGAATAGTGATAAGGCAAGAGGACTACAGAATAAGGGCATTTGCAGATGATCTGGTTGTTACCCTAATACAGCCGATGGAATCAATAATCCAGATGAAAGACATTATAGAACAATATGGTACAGTATCAGGATTTAGATTGAACCAGAAAAAAACTAAGATGATAGTTAAAAATATGACACAAGATCGAAAACAGGAACTTGAAAGCAAGGCAGATAGTACCAAAGGTCAAATATCTAGGAGTTCAGGTTGCAGAATCAAATATGAAATTGTTCCAAAATAATTATGAGGTGTTGTGGTGAGACGTACAGAAAGATATGGCGACCTGGAAAAAACTGCAGTTGTCTCTACTTGGAAGAATAGCAGCAGTTAAGATGAACATTTTGCCAAGATTTCTTTTCTTGTTTCAAATGATTCCAGTGTTTAAAAGTGATAAACAACTGAGAGAATGGCAAAGAGGACTGAATAAGTTTGTCTGGAATGAGAAAAAGACGAGAGCTAAACTGAAAATTATACAAGATGTCCAGAAAGGGGAGGCCTTAAACTTCCAAACCTACAATTATATTATGAAGCAGCAGCTTTGACGCAAGCAAGTGATTGGTTTGGAAGGAAAAAGACTGGAATATTGAATATAGAAAGTTTTGATCTTGAATTTGGTTGGCATGCTTACTTATTTTATGAGAACAAAGTGGATAAAGTATTTAAAAGCCACATACTTAGAGACTCTTTGATGAGAGTTTGGAAGAAGCACCAACTCAAATGGGATTACAAAATACCGTTATGGCTGGATCTTGGTCATATTATGTGGAATACAAATATAATGTCACTCGGGGGGTTTTTATATAAAGAAGTTCTTTTTGCAGATGCGGGCAGATGGCAACTGAAGACTTTAGAAACGCTGTTGGAAGAAGGGATTAATTTAACTTGGTTACAGTATAATCAACTTCAATTGAGATGGAAAGAGGACCAAAAAACTGGTATAATGATGCATGAGGAAGAATTGGTTAGACATATAAAAGAGAAAGGTCCAATGCATATTAAAAGGCTTTATAATGTTTTGTTAGAAAGGGATTCAGAAACTGAATTGGTTAAAGATTGTATGATTAAGTGGGCACAAAATTTTGCAGAACCAGTGATGTTGGAAACATGGGAAAAAATATGGGTTCAGAATGTTAAATTTACACAGTCACAGAATTTGAGGGAAAATTTTTATAAAATGTTTTATAGATGGCATTTAGATCCTAAGAAATTGTCGTGCATGTACCCTAATGTTCAACCAAAATGCTGGAGATGCGATTGCCTAGATGCCACATATTATCATGTGTGGTGGACTTGTAAGAAAGTGAAGGCTTTTTGGATAAAAATTTGGTGGGTTATGCAGAATGTTTTGAAGAAAAAATATTCAGTTTTCTCCACAATTGTTTTTATTGGGTATAGTTAAGGGTTTTACATTGGGTGAAACAAAGTTGATATTGTATATGATAACAGCAGCGAGATTACTGATAGGTCAATATTGGAAAAATGAAGATATGCCTACTATTGATGAATGGACTTTGAAGATGGCCAGCTTTGCAGAGATGGCGAAGATTTCAGCATATCTAAAAGATCGCTCACAAGACACTTATGTATGGGAGTGGAAAAAGTGGATAGATTATGTGCAGAATAAATATCAAACTAGGAAATATCAGATAGCTTTTAACTGAAAGCATTATATAGAGATAGAATATTTGAATTTTGTGAAGATGTGAAAAATATACAGGGGGTGGAGGGGTTCAAGTTTTATAAAAAGGGGATTTTGAATTGGATTATATTCTGTGGAAGTCCGGGGGAGAGGGGTGGGCTAGGGGGGGTTAGGGAGAGTTAGGGAGGTTAGGGAGGGTTTGGGGGGGGGGAAAACTGGGGAGAAAATGTAATTGTAAAACTTTTTTAATAAAAAAAAAACAATACTATCATGTATTGTATATGTTAAAAGAAGAGATCAGATTTGCAGAAATACCCTTTCTGCTTGGGAAAAGAAAAACTGCTGCCATTGGTATAAGATGATAAAGTATATTGATCAGTACATGCACCTTGTTCATTATTGTATGTTCTTTTTGATTTGTTTTAATTTGATGAATGTAGAAGAGTGCCTTGCTGTGCATTTTTCAGCCAACTGCTACTTCAAAAACAACAAAAAGCATCCCATAAATACACACACACACCTCTGTATCATCTTCTTAAAATTATTTCTATAATTGGAAAACCTGGTGAAACCTATTTAGGGATGTGGTAGTGCAGCTGAGTATATGGCATTTTATTTTGAGCTACAGTATGTTGGGCTAGGAGTCTAGCACCTATGGGAAGGGTAGTGATATATGATTGGTAGAAGCCTAATAAATCAATTGGAGTGGTCTTGAGCAAGGTAAAAGGCTTATTGGACCAGGACTGGTACAAGTCAGAGTTATTTGAGGTTGACGTTTTGGGTCAATGGTGTTTGGGAGTGTGGAATTTACCAGGGAAGTGGAGAGATATTGTTGATGCTTTACTGTGAGGAAAGGGGATGAACACATTCCACTGGCAATCTAAAAGGTGCTTTTTCAAAAGACAACTGGACTTTGTTTTTCCAAGTCCAGTTGCCTTTTCAAAAAACACCTTTGGGACAACCATGCGTGGATGACTGAGAATCTCCATAGACATTCTAGTGGAAATGTATTCTGGGGATATGTAGGGGCATCAGAACCATTTGTATCTGATTCTGGCCTGAATACATCATTCATGGATCCAAGACCTCTTCCTGAACTTTGTTGGACTAGTTTTAAAGGTGTCTGAACTGGTGTAGCCAAGAAATGTCAACATTCACATTTTGGAAGTGGGTTCTAAAAAGGTTCAGGTATTAGCAATAGTAATAGCACTTAAACTTACATACAGCTTCATAGGGCCTTATAGCCCTCTCTAAATGATTACAGAGTCAGCATATTGCCACCAACAATCTGGGTCATCATTTTATTGACTTCAGAAGGATGGAAGGCTGATTCAATCTTGAGCCAGTCATTAATTGCTTTCACAACAACATGAGGTTTTTCTAGATATTATCTGTCCTTCCTCTCCCCAATACATGCAGGTGAAAATACTCTTAACTTCATCTTGGAGGCAGCTGAAATGTGATCTAGATTGGAAGACATTAGAAGTCCTGGGTTGTGGTCAGGTTATTCCTTGGTGTTAATGAGATTTCTCACTATCCGGTGGTCTTGCTGTGGATAGACCAATGAAGATGCCTAATGCATCTCAATGGATTCCAAAGGTTTCTGGGGAAGGTTTCTAACAAGATGACAATAAGATTCAGATAAGAAAGGTTCAGCACCAAAGAATTGAGGCCTTTGAACTATGGTGCTGGAGAAGACTCCTGTGAGTCCCTTGGAGTGTAAAGCGATCAAACCAGTCACTCCCAGAGGAGATCAATCCTGACTACTCTTTAAAAGGCCAGATCCTGAAGATGAAACTCAAATACTTTGGCCACTTACTGAGAAGGAAGGATTCACTGGAGAAGAGCCTAATGTTGGGAAAGATTGAGAGCAAAAGAAGAAGGGGACGACAGAGAACGAGGTGGCTGGATGGAGTCACTGAAGAGTAGGCATGAGCTTAAATGGACTCCAGAGTATGGTAGAGGACAGGAAGGCCTGAGGAATGTTGTCCATGGAGTTGTGATGGGTCAGACACAACTTCGTAACTAACAACAGCAACAACAACAACAACAAGCATCTGGTAGATTTCTGAGACTTGAAGGCAATCTGGATGCTTGATGCTATTGCTCCCAATGGCCAATTTCTGTCATATGATTAGAAATACTCTTTGTCAGCTCTGGATAGGTGTCCTTTCCTTCAATGACCAAGTCCTCCTTGATTCATTCAAAAGGTACTTTGAGGCTATAATCAGGACAGCTGGAACAGGAGGCCCTGGCAATGGTGACATGCTCTTACCACCACCAGTTTAGATTATTGAAATGCACTTTACACCAGACAACTTTGGAAAAGCACTCAGACACCAAAAATAGTATAAAACCATGTGTGTCATTTGTTGGCAAATAAAAAATGCTATAGATGTGTCTCATCTGTATTGTGGGTATTACATTGATTGCAGGTTTCTGGCTGCAGTTCAGAGAGTTTGTTTTAATGTATAAAACCCCATATGGGTAAAAAAAAGAGAGAGAGAGAGAGGGAGGGAGAGAGACTCATCCAGTATGAGCTCCCTGACAAAATCAATTAGTTGTCCCATGCATTGGAAGTGACAAGTGACGACATATAATGTTTTCCCATTAGAACCCCTGTTATGGAACAGCTCTCTTCTTTAGGCTAGGTTAGTGTCTTCCTTGAGGACAGTGTCTTCAGGAAGCTAGTAAAAACAGAATAGTTCCAAGGGCATTTTAGCATTAATGAGTGACTGTCATCTGTATCTTTCTCTTATTGTATTATGTTTTCATAATAATGTTTTGGTTAAATCTTATTTTTATGAATGTAATTGTCCAGGAATCTATGCAGAAGTGTATAAACAAGTGAAATAGATTAGGCAAAAACAAATGAATAAATAACCGCTTCTGGCCAGTCTCCGAATAACTTAAGCAATTCTTCTGGCAGTTCCAAAATGGTTTGGTTTGGTTTAGTTTGGTTTGGTTTGGTTTGGTTTTTTTGTTTTGTTATATCCCACTTTTATTATTTTTACGAAAGCTCAAGACAGCAAATGTATCCAACACACTTTCTTCCTCCTATTATTCCTCCACTAGTCTAGTGAAGAAAAGGACCAGGGAAGACATGATAGCAGTGTTCCAATACTTGAGGGGCTGTCACAGAGACAAGGACAATGGATGGAAACTGATCAAGGAGAGATTCAACCTAGAAATAAGACATATTTTTCTGATTCTGAGAACAATCAACTGATAGAACAGCTTGCCTTCAGAAGTTGTGGGAGTTTCATCACTGGAGGCTTTCAAGAAGAGACTGGGCTGCCATCTGTCAGAAATAGTGTACTGTCTCCTGCCTGGGCAGAGAGTTGGAATAGATGACCTACAAGGTCCCTTCCAACTCTGTTATTCTGTTCTATTATTCTATTATTTTTCCCATAACAACTACCCATGGGTGAGTTGGGCTGAGGGAGAGTGATTGGTTCAAATTCACCTTAGCTTTCATGGCTAAGGTGGGACTAGAACTCATGGTCTCCCACTTTCTAGCACCTTAACCACTAGATCAAACTTTATAGACTTCTTCAAACTGAACGTGAATCCTGGTAACTTCACAGATATTTCTCAACAGTATTATGATGTTGCCTTCTGTTGAGTGGGCATTTTTCTCCATGGGAAAATGCAATGCATATTTCACAGAGAGAACAACATTATCACAGCTCCATTTTAAAATCCTTTCAGTAAGCATTTCCTCCTTTTAGGAAAAGATTTTTTTTTAGTGCTTCAAATATTCTATTAGTTATGATGACTGACTCCAAACCACCAAAAGGCCAAATCATGTTATTTATGGTTTGTTGACCTCTTTATAGTAGGTGTATTAATGGAGTTTGTCAATCTGACATCCTCTACCGAGCTAAATGATGATCTAGCCTTAAAAATATTTAATTCTCCTCAAATAGAATGACCTTTAAAATCAGAGGCAATCTATCTTTGTAACTTCCACATGTCGATGAAGAGATCTTTGATCTTGATTCTGACTGTCTGTTAATCTTCTTCATTCTAAAAATTCTGCTGGAATCTTCCGTTACAGCTTCCTAAGAGCCAAAGTAAGTTTCATTTCCTTAAAGATGTCCTGACATTCAATAATTTCTTTAAAAAAAGAAAATGCTTTTTAAAAAATATTTTTAAAAATGTTACAGTATTGCCTAATAGCAATAGCACTTCAACTTATATACCATTTCACAGTGCTTTGCAGCCCTTTCTAAGCAGTTTACAGAGTCAGCATATTGTCCCCAACAATCTGGGTCCTCATTTTACCCACCTCAGAAGGATGGAAGGATGAGTCAACCTTGAGCCTGGTGAGAATCGAACTGCCAAACTGCTGGCACCCAGTGATCAGCAGAAGTAGCCTGCAGTGCTGCACTCTAACCACTGCGCCACCACGGCTCATTTTCCTTTCTTGTTTCAGCATGCATTTAACTGCAAAGACATATTTAACCTATCATTACATATCAGTGGGATATCTCTTCCCCGTAAAGCAATATATTCTTTTTAAAAAAGAATGGAAACTGTTTATTAACATTTTATAATAAGATAACTTGAGAAAATATGGCCTACAAAAAAATAATAATCTTAGTTGTGCCTCCAACTCTGGAATATATTATGGAGACATAATAGCCCTCTTCCTTTATGGGTTTCAGGAAACTCTGTGTTTGAGTTGGTCTCTGATTACTTTTTGGCCCATTGGAGAAGTTAGTAATTTTATTTTAATTCTGTAATTGTTTTTTTCTTGATATCATCAAGGTTGACCACTAAGGGATGAAGATTGTGGTTGCATCCCCTGAAGCCCATGTCTTTTTTAGGTGCAATATAAAAGGAGGCAGGGCTTTCACCAAATGTTTACATATTCCTTATTGATGGTTTTTAAATACTTTTCCCAGATGCCACTGTTTGTGTGGTGTGAAGAAATGTAGACACAATCTTGGGAATAGTGAAGGGATAGGTAAACCATGAAGGAGAATTCTCAGGGGAAAACAAACAAACTTAGTCTTGAGAAAGAGGAATGTACCAGTAAAGGAGAATATTTGTAGCTCAGGTTGGAATGAGGGATCCTTGGTACCCTCTAAGCTTGGTTGTTTTCTTGCAGATGTTTCATTACCCAAACTAGGGAACAACATCAGTGCACTAGTTTGGGAAATGAAACATCTGCAAGGACCCCTCAAAGAGGAAAGTATGAGAAAGAAACTCAAGCCCAAGACTACCTTAATTTTATTGGATGTGACTGGCGGAAACCAATTCTTTTGAAGATTCTGTGATTCTACACTACAACAATGAAGACCATTCTTGAAATCTTTGCCAAGCCATTGAGTTGCATGCTTAAAGCAATAGCACTTAGACTTATGTACCACTTCATAGTGCTTTACAGCCCTCTCTAAGCAGTTTTACAAAATCAGCATATTGCCCCCAACAATCTGGGCCCTCATTTTACTGATCTCAGAAGGATGGAAGGCTGAGTCAATCTTAAGCTACTCAGAATCGAACTTCTGAAGTGAGCAATGAGTTAGCCTGCAGTGCTGCATTCTAACCACTTTGCCACCATGGCTCTTAAAAGGATGACATATTCTAAGTGTGTAGTTGAGATCCTTTTACATTGTCTAGAGTTTTAAGAGTTTTAAGCAGTTTGTTTCTTTATATATTTATTTGCATGATTTAGAGGCTGGCCAGGGAGATGCTAACTCTGGAGAGCATACAATTTTTCCTCTGTAAGGAAAAAAATAAAATATAAGATACAGCGATACAGCATAATCAATAAACACCTATAAGACTTGATTACCAACCTTTGAAACTTTCAAGCAAGAGGAAATACTTTCATTATTGTGTTAGATGTCTCCCACTCAACAGCAAGAACATGTACTCAATAATGGTATTGGACATTATACTTCAGTTGTCTGTAAAATGTATGTAAGAACAATTATATTCATAGACATATTCTGGTTGCAACAGAACAAGCAGAGCTAACTAAAAATGACAACAACAATAACAACAACAATAAAATCCAACCCAAAAGCAACTGTGTTCAACCATTAAAATAAAAGGAACACCAATAACATATATGGTGAAACGTGCAAATAACATATAAGACAAATCACTTTTTAAAATTGTTGCTTCCGAAAGCATAGTTTGAACATCATAGTTCTATCACCTAAGCAAAGAGCAAAAGAGCACGGTTATCTTTATGTACCGCATCTGGAATTTGAAAGATAATCAAATCAAAATAAAGTTTTTCCCAAGTAAATCAGATTTGAATCTGACTGAGGATTTAGACATTATTTGATAATTCTGAAACAAAGTCTGCAAATACGTCTACCTATCTCCCTAATTCAGAGAAACAATGGGATGAAGAGAAGGGACCCTGTTTCATAATTCCAGTTACTGGCTTTAGTAAAGCTCTGTTTGTAATTAAAGGGAAAAGGAATACTAACTGTATCTCTTAGGGTTATTTTACTGTTCAGTATTTATTGCTACTTCTCATTTCCAAGAACAAAGATGATCAAAAAAATTGATTTTTTTTTTAAAACCTAGAATAATACTGGATGTTCACATCCTTGTTATTATATAATCCTCATACAACATGTTTATGTTCTATTGACTTCCTGGGACTTTGGCATCAACTAAACAGAAAAGTCTGGAACCATTGGTCCTTCATCAAAACTTTTATATCCCTTAGCAATTTGCTGTATAAAATTTGTTTGTTTGTTTGTTTCTCATAGCTACCATTACCACCAGAGAGGGGTTTCAGCAGGTTCTGACCAGTTCTGGAGAACCAGTAATGGATATTTTGAGTAGTGCAGAGAACTGGTAGTAAAAATTCTGACTGGCCCCACCCCCATATATTCCCTGCCTCCCAAGTCCCAGCTGATCGGGAGGAAATGGGGATTTTGCAGTAACCTTTCCCTGGATTGGGTAGGGAATGGACATTTTACAGTATCCTTCTCCTGCCACGCCCACCAAGCCATGCCCACCAAGCCACGCCATGCCCACCAAGCCACGCCACGCCCACCAAGCCACACCCACAGAACCGGTAGTAAAAAATATTGAACCCCATCACTGATTACCATCATAGAGGAATGAAGTCCTCAGATTATCAGAAGAGGATACTAATCTCATAAAATAATAAAGGAAGCTCTTTGGAACTTTTTCAGCAGCCTATCTCTTTTGGAATGGCCTTAGAAGAGTCATCATGTCACGTTGCTCTCCTACTGTGGCATCCTCGGAAATGGAAAGCTTTTCTGTTTCTCTTTCCCATTGACAATACTTAATGGAATACCTTGAGAGTTACTTTCAAGGCATTTCAAAAAGTACAACCTTGGGAATTTGAAGAGACAGTCATCCACCTCTAAATGGAATAGGGCTGAATGAAATTTGAAAGCAAGGGGAGAACTGGAAAACCTTCAACCGAGTCATAGAGCTAAATCAGGTATTCAGATTTCCCCTTGGTGATATGTTCTTCATCCCCCCACCATCCCCATTAAAATCAGAAAACCAATCCCTGTTTTCACAAATGTTGTTATCACTTCTTACCAAGGAGAATACAAATAAACCTAAAGAAATGAAGCATGATTTCCTGCCTTGGCCTTCATTCTGAATTGCTTGACAATAAAGACACTTGCTTGATAATGAAGATGCTTGCATGGGGTCATCGCAAAGCTTCATGAGTACAAGGGCAACAGCAGGGAAAAACCGACTCGTTTTTACTCTATCATTTCCCAGATAAAAAGATTTAAATAATAGTAATACTTAAAGAAAATACAATGGGTGATTGCTATTGTTGCCTTGGCTTTCTAAAATAAGGTGGGAAAGTAATGGGAGTGATGAAAGTTCTCCAACTCAAAGTTTGGTTCAATAGCAAAGATCAATAATGCAGTCTTATGTAAGTCTCCTCAGATTTAATTAAATGCATTCCGCAGTATAACGATATAACCAAATTCATTTCTGATCAATGCAGACCTAGTCTGCTTCCAACCTATTATCTTTTCTTCTATTATTTTAGTGTCTTCTTTACTTCCCATTTATTTAAGTAGGCCTTAAATGACTCTATATAATCTGACTCAGTTTTATCAATTGCTGAGGTCAACTTGAAGAAGGAACATTAGCACAAAGAGAAGTGAATTTTTAGTACAACCAAATACATTCACACCAGTGGTGAAATCCAATTTTTTTTACTACTGGTTCTGTGAGCGTGGCTTGGTGGGCTTGGCAGGGGAAAGATACTACAAAATCCCCATTCCCTTCCCACTCCAGGGGGAAGGATATTGCAAAATCTCCATTCCCACCCCACTCTGGGGCCAGCCAGAGGTGGTATTTGCTGGTTCTCCAAACTGCTCAAAATTTCCACTACTGGTTCTCCAGAACCTGTCAGAACCTGCTGGATTTCACCCCTGATTCACACTTCAAATAAGCTTCACTGAATCCAAATAGATACAGCTACAGGTTTAAAGACTAAAACTCCATTAATCTACTATAGAACTTTTTAATTGTGCCAACAAAGGAGCAGATAGTAAGTAGAGTTGCAATTTTTTTAAAAAAATATATTACTTATTATGGAAGTGTTGAACCCATTTATTTATATTATTTGCAGATTAAGACAGGGTGATGAAATCCAAATTATAAAAGAAGAAAGTGACCTTTAAAAATTCAACCACTGTTCAATAAATTACGGCCAACATGTATAGGCTGAGGTAAATTGTTCTCAAAAACCTAAAGTCAGTTTGAAAATATGTGTATTGTGCTCCTGATGACCCATTAGAATTGGATTAATTCAGATGGAAAGTTTTAGCCGGAAGTCTTTATTTCCCTGTTTCATATTAATAATGAAACCAGACATATACTGGGACAAAAAAAGGAAAGGCCATTGTGCAATTTAGAAGCAAACATGCAATTATCTCTAGTCAAAGTATTACTTAGAAATAAATACCCAATACACTATAATACACAAGGTTAGATACTCACCATAGCATGAAACATGAATACGGTAGTTTAATGATCTGTTGGGAGGAATGAATATTTGTAGAAACAAAGTAAAAATAGCAGGATATTTTATAAAAACTGAAGGTTGGATACACCAGGAAAAACCACATATTGGATACAATAAGAGAAGGTCAAGAACAACTGGGTCAGTGGTGGGATTCAAAAGGTTTTACTACCAGTTTCTGTGGGCATGGCTTGGTGGGTGTGGCATGGCTTGCTGGGCGTGGCATGGTGGGCGTGGCAGGGGAAAGATACTGTAAAATCTCCATTTCCACCCCACTCCAGGGGAAGGTTACTGCAAAATCCCCATTTCCTCTCAATCAGCTGGGACTTGAGAGGCAGAGAATAGATGGGGGTGGGGCCAGTCAGAAGTGGTATTTACTGGTTCTCTGAACTACGCAAAATTTCCACTATCAGTTTTCCAGAAGAGAACCGGTAGTTCAAAGAACCCCCAAATCCCACCCCACCCTGCCCCTCCCAGAAGTCCCTACACAGCCCATTTTGGATGCCGACTAGTCCATGCTCAACATGGCCATGCCCACCCAGCAACTGGACAGAGAATGCCTTGCTAAAAATTTTTTAAGCCTACCCCTGCTACTGTTCTATTATATTTTCTGAAGCATCGTGTGTGACTTGTCAGTTATTCATGGGGTAAAGATTGCACATTGTTACCATGCAAAGTTTGTGTTTGCTACAAGTTTGATAAATTATGTAGTTATTCATAACCTATTTTAGGACACTTCTGAAGTTATAGATTTGTTCACGTGGTTGAACTATAAAACCAAATAAAATACAACAGAAATGAAACAATTATCAGAAGCATCCAGGAAAATGATAATGACAGCAGACAGGTAATGATGTCACTGTGCATCATGCAAATTATGTAATTGTGTTACATCAGATGTATTATAATCTTGTGATACAAATCATTTAGTATTTATTTACACCACTTCCATGTGACATCATAATGTGTGTAATGTCACCTGTGTCAACTTCTCCTCTCAGGTCACCACTACAGGGCATTGCATGCCAAGATAACTAGACACAAAGATAATTTCCCCCATGCTAACACTGAATACCTTCTAAACACCTAATTCCTACAACACTGTATTATGCCTCAAAATATTTACCCATGTAATAGGGCTGTATTGCTATTATCATTCTCATCTTCTCATCCTTTTATTTTTTTCATCTTTTCATCATTCCTAATATCTTCTTGTATCTTATGATTTATCATTTCTTTGTACCTTATGATTTGTGATATGCATTGGAGACAAATTCCTTGTGTCCAATCATACTTGGCCAATAAAGAATATTCCTATTACTATTTTTACCCACTCATGGAATAAAATACCAATAATTACTTAAAATACCATCATGTGGTTATCCTGAATGCCTGCAAAGTATATATATATATAAGTGTGGCTGTCTGGATTTGCAGCCCAAATATGGTAGCTCTACTTCTAAGAATTATTGTAATGCTATACAATAGGAATCTTATAAATTAGTGGAATGTATTTTGTTGAAATGAGTTGAACCAATTAATTAAGAAAGAGAAAAGCCTAGGGCTTTTGTGCCTGTCACTAGTGATAAAATCTTATGTTCAAATTGTGGGGGTTTTTTGCCCAATGACAGATATATTCGCACAGGCAGATTCTGCAAACTTTTATTAATTGACAACTCAGTTACATGAATATTGCACAAATATATCAGGTTGAATGCAATTGAGACAGCTGAAATAGGCAGCTGAAAGTGTCTCATGGGCAAAAAGGGAACATGAGCCAAAATTGGAATGAAGAATATAAAATAGTCAACAGAAGAATTGTCCAGAATCCTTTGATCATGAAAGGGAAGATCTTGCAAATGTTAAAAAGAATTTCCTTACAGTTTTTGGTATGGCAGTTACATGGAGACTTCCACAAAATTATATTCTCTATCACTCTGCATGAGATTTAAAGAAAGAAAGAATGCATGAATGAATGAATGAACGAATGAAGCTTTACGTTAATTTTCTTATGAAATGTTTATATGAAACTTGTACTCAATTTTTCCTTTTAGAATTGTTTGTTTACAGCTTTCTGTTATGCACCTATTTCATATGTGACGACGACGATGATGATAAAATGCAGTAGTCCAGGAAGTGATACCTGAGAACTTCTGCTTCTCAAGCTTTTTGAGCTGGGTCCTACATTTGCAGAGATGTCTAAAATCTAAAGAATAAGTGTATCATAACCTAGAAACTGTGAACAGGTCAGTTCAACTAACCCCCTTAAATGTTGATGAAAAGCAATTGCCACTTCATCTTTTTTATTTTTAGAGGTATTATTGATTCTTCATTTTTAATGCATTTTCCACTGAAATTCTCATAAAACACCACAGTAAACCACAAATGTATTTTCCTCAAGTTACATAGAACTCTTGAGAGTTCAATGAAGAGACGTTTAAATATATCAAGCTATAGCTTTTAATACAATGTCATAGAATTGTGCTGGTAATATATTTCTTCCATTATTGATCACTTTGTTGTTTCTTTGGGATAAGGTTAAATTGCTAGGTGTACTTACCATGATGCTTCCTGAAATGCACTAACATAAGTTAATATCTTAAAGCTCATAATTTGTATGTCAGACCTGGAAGCCATCTTTTTCGTTGGATCTTCAGGCATGCCACATTTATTACTGTGGGAAACTGAGAAGAGGGATTGTATGGAGCCAGGATGATATATAGTCATAATAATATTCCTTTCTCAGAAAGTCAAGGACATTTTGCCCTGCACCTGGATGGCTGGAACTGGGAGGCATCTCCAGTTGGGACAGTGCTTGGATTGGAACATGTAAAGGACTTGTGGGTGTTGGGCAGGGATTTGAACTTTCCTTTGGGTGGGGAAAACCTAGAAGCTTTCAAATTCGGGTTTTCTCAGATGTGCCAATATGACATCTATCTATCTATCTATCTATCTATCTATCTATCTATCTATCTATCTATCTAAATAAATAAAAAGATAAATGTTTGTTTGTTCAAAATCTTAAATCTCTGAAAGTTCTTCACCGATTGCTTTGAAATTTTAACACAACGTTGCATTCTAATACGCACGTGTTTTTATATACCTACTGTAGCCCCCGCTCCTCTGGAAGGCTCAGATTTGAAATGAAAGCCTGTCAGGAATCTTCTCCCCACTTTTCAGGACTCCATGTATGGCCTTTCCCCTGAGGTAACAGCAAGGGGTCATGGGAAATGTATTTCCTCCAGGTGGCACAAAGGCCGCTACAGGTCAAACGCTCTACGCTGGCCTACAAATCCCAGGATGCCTTGAGCGAAACGGATGGGCGGTTAAAAAAGGATAATCCACGGCGTGGTGTTTACAACATCCATTAGGGCAGCACTGTTTCGCCGCCTTCAGGTCTTTTCCTTTTTTTAGGGAGTGCCAGAAACGGCTTCTAGAGAGGCATGGAGTTGTCATCGTTTCTCATAATCCTGCTTCTCCTCACAGACCAGGCTGGGGGTGAAAGGGGTTTGGTGGGGGGAGATAAAAAAAATAAAAAAAACCCAACACATATCCTTACCTCACGGAACTATAATCAATGAGAGGGGCCGTTCTGTCCCCTTCCCCTCTATGGTTTTGAGGGGGAGGGCAGCGGAAGTGAAAGGGACAGCAGAAGACCCTGACACATCGCCGGGCCCCACCTTTTCCACTCTGCGTGGCCACCATTTTGTTTGTGAGGGAAAGAGAGAGAAAAGGAGGAAGCCATTGTTGTTGTCGTCGTCGTGAGGAGGAGGAGCAGCTGCATCTTTTCCCCGCCGCTGTTGGGAGCATTGCTGCAGGGTCTCGGTCGGCCCCCCCACCCCTCTCCAGCCCCTACTCTCTCTGCCTCTCTTGCAGTGGGGGGTGGGGGAAGAGAGAGGAGTGCCTTGCCAGCCAGCCATGCCCTCCTCGCTGCTCCGGGTGGCTGTGGTTTGCTTCAGTAACCAAAACTGCAAGATGGACTCCCACAATATCCTCAGTTAATGCCAGGCCTGCCTGCCTGCCTTTCAACAACCATACACCGGCGGGGGTTTGAATCGGGCAGGGAAGAGGCCCCCCTGATCATCATCGCTGGCTTCCTCCATAAAAACACGGAGCCATTTAAAACATTGGGGTGAGGGGAGGATTCCTTTTTCCCTTGGGTTGGCAGGAGGAGGAATTTCTCTCATTGGGTTTTTATTTTTACAGAGGGAAATTATTGGTACTTGGTCAAAAAATATTGTATACCCACAAGACTGAGCCACAGCAACGCATGGCCGGGTACAGCTAGTCACTAATAAAATGGAACTTTGAGAAAACTCAAGCCTCAGAGTTTTCTTTCATTGGCGGTGTTACTTGGAACCCTGACATTGTAGTTCAGTATGGAATACAGAATAATAGAGCTTGAAGGGACCTTGGAGATCTTCTAGTCCAATCCAGTTCGAGCAGGGGACCCTATACCATTCTGGATAAATGGCTGTTCAATCTGTTCTTAAAAATCTCTAATGATGGAACAACCACACTATCTGGAGACTCTTTCAAATTAGAACGCCTACAATTTTCACTTCACTAAGTATTTTATGTTCAAATACTGTTGGTGCACAATACCTCTACTTCAGGGGTGAAATGCTCCCGGTTCGGACCGGATTGCCCGAGCTGGTAGCGATGGAGGCAGATGGTTCGGAGAACCAGTAGCAAAAATCCCTGTTTCCCCCCACATGCCCAGCTGAGCCGCGCGATCATCAGAGGCTTTTTTTTCTTTTAAATGCTTCTGACAATCCAAGCTGAGTTGCCTGATCGTCAGAGGCATTTAAAAGAAAAAAAGCCTCTGATGATCAGGCAACTCAGCTTGGATCATCAGAGACATTTATGCCTCTGACGATCCAAGATGAGTTGCCTGATCATCAAGCTGAGTTTGACGATCCAAGCTGACATCCAAGCTGACGTTCCAAGTTGATGTTTGACAATCCAAGATGAGTTACCTGATCGGCAGAAGCATTTAAAAGAAAAAAAGCCTCTGACGATCAGACAACTCAGCTGAGATCGTCAGATCCTTTTGAAAGCATTCTTTTACAACCTCTTCACCGAAGAGGTTTTAGAAAAAAATGGTTTTAAAAGTTTTTTTAAAAAAATTGGCCACACCCACCCAGTCACATTACCCCCCACCCACCCCCACCAAGCCATGCCCACAGAACTGGTAGTAACAAATTTTAGATTTCACCTCTGCTCTACTTTCTCTGTAACCTGGAAGAGAGGAGTTAATATTCTTAATCTTGTATAAAAAAAGCTTTGTACAACTCCCATGCATTATTTAGCAAGTGTATCATTCAGAAGTGTCTTTGCTGACACATGTAATTAGTTGCATTAAAATGTCTTTCAGAAGGCTTAGGTGGCATAGTTTGCAAGATGTCCTTTTGCTCCAAGAGGTCACCAAAAGTCATTTTCTGATAGACATGTAGGATGCAGAAACCTGTAACATTTAAAACAACCAGGAAGCAACATGGTAAAGATTACTTATGGAAATGAAGTTGGGGCTGAATCCTCTGAATGAAAATAAAAAAATTATAGAGAGGTAAAACCTGATAGAACAGTGTTGTTTTTGTTCTACACATCAACACAACCGTTAAGAAGCAAAATCATTTTCTCTTTAAAAATACAGCATGTAATAGTCATTCATAATGATTTGACTGAAGATCAGATATATATCCAAAATTCAGTCTTAAGACACGGTGGCTCAGTGGCTAAGACACTGAGCTTGTCGATCGAAAGGTCAGCAGTTCAGCGGTTCGAATCCCTAGTGCTGCATAACGGGGTGAGCTCCCGTTACTTGTCCCAGCTTCTGCCAACCTAGCACTTCGAAAGCACATAAAAATTGCAAGTAGAAAAATAGGAACCACCTTTGGTGGGAAGGTAACAGCGTTCCATGCGCCTTTAGCATTTAGTTGTGCTGGCCTCATGACCATGGAGACGTCTTCGAACAGTGCTGGCTCTTCGGCTTTGAAACAGAGATGAGCACTGCCCCCTAGAGTCAGGAATGACTAGCACATATGTGCGCGAGAAACCTTTACATTTACCTTGTAAAGCTGGGTCATAATCAAAGTTAATAACAGTTGGGGAATGGAGTGAACATAAAACAGCTGGCATTCAAACCAGGCAGTAACCCAGGAAAACCAACAGATGAGTGCTAATGGAAGAATCAGCTTCCAGCAGGAATTGCAAGATCCTGGAGCTATAGGTGCAGCAGCAGTAATGACAGTTTTAAGTTATAGTCTCCCAGTTCTTTGTCTGATAAGTATAATGGAAGTCCCGAGAAATTTATTGCATATTTCCCCTTGAGTCCTGAGATACTTTTTCTATAAATCACTCTCAAACAGAATGTATAATTGATTGATCCAAGAAAATAAACAGCCATAGATATTATACCCTTCACTGAGAGACTGAAGCTTTCACTGATGACTTCAAGAATGATTGCTTCCATCTTTCTCTTCAGGAACATAAAATAATAGGGGTGGAAGAGACATTGGAGGTCTTGTAGTCCAAACCACTGCTTCAGCAAGAGACTCTACACCATTCTGGATAAACGGCTATCCAGTCTCTTCTTGAAACTCTCCAGCAATGGAGCACCAACAACTTCTGAAGGCAAGCAAATCTCCATTCTGAAGATCACCACATCCATACCAGTGTTGAAATACAAATTTCTTTACTACCGGTTCTGTGGGCATGGCTTGGTGGGCGTGGTGTGGCTTGATGGGCGTGGCAGGGGAAGGATACTGCAAAATCTCCATTTCCACCCCACTCCTGGAGGAAGGATATTGCAAAATCTCCATTCCCACCCCACTCTGGGGCCAGCTAGAAGTGGTATTTGCCGGTTCTCCGAACTGCTCAAAATTTCCGCTACCAGTTCTCCAGAACCTGTCAGAACCTGCTGGATTTCACCCCTGATCCATACCTTCTCCTTCCACTGCTCCTTTTCTCAACTGCCGATGCCTTCTCATCACCCCAAGCTTGCCTAAAAAACAACTCTATGGGAATGCCAGCATCCACAGTTGATTCTCAAAAAATTAGAAGCACAGTCTAGTAACATCACTTCTGGACCAGATGCATGGTCCCCCTTATCCATCACATAGTTTCATGTTTTCTAACTGGCTGGGAAGCCTCCCAAAACATTGGCACTCCTCTGCTCATGCCCTCCTTCCCCTGGCATTCATACCCTTTGCACAAGGTTCTGAGTTGCTTACTGGACCTTCTTGAATGGGCTCACCCAAACCTCTCAGCCTGGCTGGCAATCCTCATGCAAAGATGATGATGATGATGATGATGATGATGATGATGATGATGACGATGATGGTATGCAGTAGCCCAGGAAGTGATACCTGAGAACTTCTCCTTCTCAATCTTTGGCATTCAGCTAATGCTCCCATAGTTTCTACAAACTGTCAATATATTATCTATGTTCTTCTTGAAGAGGAAGAATAAATTAAAAAGTCATCTAAATAGACAAAGACAAATTGGGTCATGAAATCCTGGAAGATGTCATTCTTCTAGGATGTTAAAGAGACCAAAAAATATCACAGAGTATTTAAAGTGGACATGGAAGGTATGAAAAGCAGTTTTCCACTCATTACTTTTGTCAATTTGTAGCAGATTAGAAGCCTCCTTAGGTCTAGTTCGCTGAATATGAACATTTTTCAAGGAGTGGTAAGAAGAACAAATTTAGATGATGAATTAATTAATAGTCTTAAAGTAATTCACTGTTTCTTTCAGAGAGGGCTGGAACTTATTGAAGGAAAAATAATTTCTATCTTTAGGTTGTTGTTAGTGTTTGAAATTAAGTCTTTCATTGCTTCCATTTTGAGTTCTGAAAGGAAGTAGACCAATGTTGGTCTAAGAGATCATCCCTAGGAGAGAGGGAAGGAGGAAGAGAGGGAGAGGGAGAGACAGAGGGAGAGACAGACAGAAAGACAGAAACAGAGACAGAGACAAAGACAGAGAGAGAGAGAGACAGAGACAGAGAGACAGAGTCAAAGACAGAGACAGCGACAGAGAGACAGAGAGTCCCCATATTGCTATGATTTCTGGAGTAGCAGATGGAACATTGCCCTTATAAGACAGAAAAAAAAAATTATTCCATTTGATCAAATAATTTAAGGACCAGTCTAAAGCTGTTATGTGGAGAAACAGTGGCATGATTGAATTATTCAACCAATTCTGCCAAGTCCACAGCCAACTAATCTATGGCTTACATTACCACATAAGGTGCCCTTCTGCTTCCTAACCTTTCCTTTACCATCCAGATCCTTCATGTTCTTTTGTTATTGAAGCGATCACTTTTGATTTTGAGCAGGGAACCCCTATGTGTGTTTATGCCTGTATGTATCATTGTGTTAGTGTTGATTCCTGGCAACTGCTTGGACAAGTTCCTGTAATTTTATTGGCAAGATTTCAAAAGTAGTTTGCCATTACTCCCTTCCTAGGGCTGAGAAAGAGTAATTGACCCAAACTAAAACTCAGTTTTAGTTTCACTTAGGTACAAAACCAATGGAGTGTTCTTGGGTCAATTACTCTTTCTGTTTCTAGGCTGATTCCTAAACTACTGCACCAAGCTTGTTAGCCAAAGGTGGGTTTCAGCAGGTTCTGACCAGTACTGGAGAACCAGTAGCGGAAATTTTGACTAGTTCGGAGAACCGGTAAATACCACCTCTGGCTGGCCCCGCCACCATCTATTCTCTGCCTCCCGAGTCTCAGCTGATCGGGAGGAAATGGGGATTTTGTGGTAACCTTCCCCTGGAGTGGGATGGGAATGGAGATTTTACAGTATCCTTCCCCTGCCATGCCCACCATGCCACGCCCACCAAGCCATGCCACATCCACCAAGCCATGCCACGCCCACCAAGCCACACCCACAGAACCGGTAGTAAAAAAATTTGAAACCCACCACTGTGATTAGCCATTTTATAACAGACAAAGATTTATGTGATCAGGACCTTTTCAAGACATTAACTGTTCCTTCTATCAAAAGCAATAGTTAGAAAGAAACGAATAAGTTTCTCTGTGGCTTTGCCTGCAATGTTCCTCAACCTAGTTTTTCAGAAGCCTGATGTATTCATGTTGATACAGATGTTATTGGGTGAGATTTCCAAACAAAATGGGTAAAAGGTACAAGTCATGTTCACACAAAAGATCCTGAACACTTAAGAGAAGATTTTGAGAATAATTTCATGGTGATAGAACTTTAGGAAATGGCAGTGTTCCAAAACTCATGAAATTGTAGACAAGTCCCATTTTTATTTGCAAAGCAATCCTAGGTCAAGATTTCACATGGTGAAAGTTTCTCTTCCCAAACATGCCACAGATTGAGTCATTTCTCCTGTACTTATCTTCAGAAGTTTGAGCATCCATCTCTTATTTTCATCTATTGGGGTTTTCTTTTTCACTAGTAGATGTAAAAAAAAAGATTACAAAAGGATAACTTTACATTATCAAATCTATGATTTAACAGATTACAGTGGAGAGGGAAATAAACGACCTGAAGATTAATTTTTTCAGTGGCATCCTGATTGTGTATGAAACATGATTTTGATCTCACACTCTCATTTGTTCTTAACTTTGCCTCTTATATCAGATTTCACTTTCTTACGGCAGGATTAATTCAAATCAAATTAAGAGAATGAAGGAAGGAACATTTCTTTTGGAAGGAAAGCCAGGATCTATTCATCCTTAAGTCCTTGGCTGATATGAAAGGCAAAATCAGCTATCCATCATTTTTTTTTTTTAAAAAAAGTATAATCTCCAATTGGCAAGGACTTCAAGTTTTAATGAAAAAAAAGAGAGAGAATCTCAGGGTAGCAAATTTTGCAATTGTTCTCTTTTTAAAAAATGCCATTCTGTGGTATTGCTGTTTGCCAAATCCAAATTCTGTTGTTTTTTTTCAACTACTATCCTGTCATTAAAGTCGTCTTGCCATCCTTTAAAAATAAATGTTTCCAGAAGTATTATTTCTTATTCTGCTAAAATGCAAAGAACCAAGTTGAAGGAAGCCAGCTACAGAGAATTTGGAATGGAACCATGATTAAGAACTTGTTCCAGAAAAGTACCAAAGTACCAAAGTAAATCCTTGAAAAGCATTACTAAAATTACTACAACCTCCTCTATCTTCTAAATATATTAGGAACTTTGTCTGCTTTCTATCTCTGCTTCACTGCAACTTTAGTTATGTGCATTTTATCATTAATGAATACATATTTTTTTTACAAATGACCTGTTAGGTTACAAATAATTCACTATACATCTTTTTATGCAAAAAAATAATTAACTTACCTACACTGGCTGCTTACAGAACCTTTTGGAACCATTGCTGCATTTTAATGTGCCTTGAAAGGCTACCCTTGAGTCATTGAGTCATACTGATTTTGAAAAATATAAGGGTAGGAGATTACTGGAGATGTTCTGGATAAATTGTCCTGATAATATCAAACAGAACATCTTGGCTGACCTTCAAAAGCTAAACTGGGTCAAATCTTACTTCCAGGATTTAGACTATCTTGGGATGTCAAACACTATTTTAAAAGAAAGGAATGGCAAAGCATATTTATAATGTTGCTAAGAAAATCACATTACTTGAAGGAAACATAACCTTATTGTCAGGAATATAATAAAATATAATGGCTTGCCAATATTTTATCACATCGTGATTTAGATATGTTTATTATTATACTTAAAGTGGCAGAGAATGTCTACATTTTTAACATTGTATGGCTCTGTGAAGTTATATTTTCTAGAGAGAAGTTTGATATTATCAGGTTGAGTATGCCATACAAGTATAACATGAGGCAAACATTTTTCATTTTGGCCTACCTCTCATACAAATTCTATCTCTTCCAAGTCTTTTATTCTAATATATTTGATCATATGCATTATCCAGTGTCTTATTGTTCTACTTCTCTCTACAGTTTTTTTTCTTTTTGTTCATTACATTACCTGCTTGCTACTAAGGCTGTTTAGTTGGGAAACTACCAGGTAGACTGGAAGGAGGGGTCAAGTGGGGACCTAGCTTGGAGTCCTTGCACAGCCACAAACAGCAAGACATGTTCATGGATCTCCCCCAAGATCCATGAAGCCTTATCTGGTCATTTTCAGGGGAAGGCAAGCAGACTAGTGAGATTCTTGTAACATAGCTGACTAATATTACTGACTTTTGCTATTCATAAGTGGCTCTGATTGCTTTTCCTGATATATACGTTGGCAAATATATGTTACATTTGTAGTTGGTTCTTAAACGTTGTACCTTTTACTGTCTTTGTGTGCAATAATTAAATAAGATACATTTGATTTAAGGAAATAACAAGTGTATATTCCAGTTTTGATAGGGTGTTAGGAAGCCTATAATACTGTTATTTTTTTTTTCACAATTAGAATAATTTTAAAACTAAAGATGGGTCTACCCTAGTGGTGCATTTCTACCAGTTCGTCCCGGTTTGCGTGAACTGGTAGTGGTGGTGGTGGGAGGCTCCACCCACCCGCCCGGACATCATCGGGCAATATTATGTGCATGCACATAAGTCCTGTATGTGAACGAAGTGCACATACGCACACTCCCAGTTCCGAACCGGTAACGAAAGTAAGTGAAACCCACTACTGGTCTATTCTCTCAGTGACTAGTACAGTAATATCCGTTTTATCTGCATTAATATGAGTCAACATTTCTTACTAACAATCAATTCATCTTGATTATTTTAGAATTGTACAGATGGCAGTTGAAGGCTATTTGAAATGTAGAAGCAAAATGGCTTTGCAGTCTGGTATCTTTCTGCAAGTTTAGTATAAAAACATTTACATCTAAAAAGGGGATAATTGAAGTAATGACAAATATTAAATTTAAGGGGAAGGAAATTGAGAAAAACTTAGTGTATTTGATTATGATTACCCCTGTCAACATTAATTGTAAACATGAAATAGTATGTGTGTTTTTGTAATACATTAAATTTGAAATATGAATTTTAGGGAAAAGACATGAATAGTAAAGACCATTTGTTGCTTAGTGAGGGGTTTCTTTCCCAGTGACAGCTGAAATTAAATACGAGTTTGATGGCTTCTGCATAAGGTGCTCTCAGGACATCTCACAGCCAAGTGGAAATAGATCAGATTAAATAACTGATTTGCTGCTCCCAACCATTTTATACAGTCTTGGCTTACATACAGACACTCTGGAATAAGTAAAATTAATAATGATAATTTGCACTGTATAATTGTTTGCATAATTTCAGCAGCCTCGTAGGTGAAGAAGTCACTTACAAATACTAATGTGATAAACTTTTGCTGTGACCTGCTGAGAAGAAGTCATAGAAACAGAATATCCGATTTGTTCCAGGAGAGGAAATATGTGCTTAGCATTTGGGAGCTGTAATTCTCTGCAACAAAACAAATGAGAAATTAGAGAATCTAGCAAAAAGGATGCTGAATCCAGCCATGTGTAACCCAGCCAAAGTGGCCCTGCTGTATAAAGAGAAAAAAGAACCAGACTTTCAATTCCAGAGAGAGGATGCAAAGGGGAAAAAAGCAATCTCTATAATTCATCCGCTGCAACATTTATGGTTCAGTGCAAATAGTTGCATCAAGCAAAAAGCAGATGCTAATTAATAGAGGTACCAAATATCAAAAGATGATTTGGTTTGCATTTTGCTACTTTCTTAGTGAAAAGAATGAAGAACTGGAGAAATTCTAAACTCACAAAGATTTGGTAGTCCACAAATTTGGCAAACTAAAGAGAAAATTTCTAGGTCAGGGTTTCTGTCGGGACCTTGATGCTCTTTGAGCTTGGTCGTTTTTTTGCAAATGTTTAATTACCCAGCTAGGTAACGGGCTAGAAGTTGCCTAGTTAGCTAATGAAAGAGCCTGGTGGCGCAGCAGACTAATAGCCTGTTATTAACATTCAGCTGCCTGCAATTACTGCAAATTCGAATCTCCCCAGGCTCAAGGTTGACTCAGCCTTCCATCCTTTCTAAGGTAGGTAAATTGAGGACCCAGTTTGTGGGGGCAATAAGCTGACTTTGTATAAATTTACAAAAGTATGAAGGCTATTGCTTAACGCATTGTAAGCCGCCCTGAGTCTCTGGAGAAGGGCGGCATATAAATCAAATTAAAAAAAAATAATGAAATGTCTCCAAGAAAACAACCAAGATGAGAAATTTGGCAACAAACAAACAAACCCTCAGTTATTCTGCTGGATACAGGCACAGAATATTTACCATTAAAGAAGAAATTTGGGGAAGACAGAATCTTACATCACAGTATATGCCTTATTTGACAGAATGGCATGGTGTAACAGGGAGAGAATCTACAACTCTTTAACAGAAATTGTAAGGTGAATGCAGCAGAATGTAAGTATATAATGAGGGTAAAGAGCTAATACAACTACCCGCTGGAAAAATAGGTTTCCAATCAAGGTCATACAGGTAGTCCTTGACTTATGACCACATGTCCACTTTCTTGCTAGAAGGTCACAAAAGTTGATCACATGACCCTGAGACACTGCAACCGTCATAAACATGAGTCAGTTGGCCAGCATCTGAATTTTGATCATGTGACCTTGAAGATGCTACAATGATCGTAAATGTGAAACATGGTTATAAGTCACTTTTTTTAAATGCCAATGTTAATTTTGAACATTCACTAAATGAACTGTTGTAAGTCAAGGACTACCTGTACAGTCAATGACATAAAGCTATGGCATGTGCCGTGAGCACGCACTTGTGCGTGTGTGCACGTCACATGTGTGCACAGACCCTCTGTGCATGCACAAACCCTTCTGCACATGTGCAAAGGGTAAAAAAACAGATGACCGGGTGTGTGGGCGGAGACTTGCACTGCTGTCGCTACCGATTCCCCGAACCACCCGCCACCATCGTTACCAGTTCAACTGAACCGGTCCGAACTGGTAGCATTTCAACCCTGCTGGTTCTAAGGTTTATGTCTAAATAAATAAATAAATAAACAAACAAACAAACAAATAATTAAGCAATTTAATTGTAGATGTGAGGAAAGAATAATGATATAATATTTACAATACTGCAGGAGATAGGGGTTCAGAATAAGAGAATAACAGAGTTGGAAGGGATCTTGGAGATTTTCTAATCCAACCTGCTCTTCAAGCAGGAGATCCTATACCATTCCAGACAAGTGGCTGTCCAGTTTCTTCTTAAAAGCCTCCAGTGATGGAAGACCCATAACTTCTGAAGGGAAGCTGTTCCACCGGTTAATTGTTCTGTCAAGAAATTTCGCCTTAGTTGCAGGTTATTTCTCTCCTTGATTTGTTTCTTTAGATTTGTATATCATACCACACAAAACATTAAAACAGAGGGTATGGCTGATTTTGATGAGAGGAGAAAAAATAACTTTGTACTGTCAGGTCCTGTTAGTTATCTCCAGATAAGCAGCAAGTACAGTCCATGAGGTTCAAAGAAGGTTTCTATCATGTAGTTGGAATTTGATGGCAAGAGTTGCAGGGTGAAATGGGTTGCACTGTATATCAATTGAAAGAAAGAAAGAAAGAAAGAAAGAAAGAAAGAAAGAAAGAAAGAAAGAAAGAAAGAAAGAAAGAAAGAAAGAAAGAAAGAAAGAAAGAAGTCAGAGCTAGACCAGGAAACTGAGGTAACTCACCCAAAATATGTGCAGAGCAACAACAAAGCATTCCACCTTGTATAGAATTTCCTATATTGCTCATCCTCCAAAATAATAATAATAATAATAACAATGGCCAGAAAACTAAGCATTAGAAAGGGAAAGCAAGAGTATCATCATACAGATGGAATTATGGGAAAAGAAAAGAATGAATGAATGAAATAAGTCACAGCTAGACCAGGAAACTGAGGTAACTCACCCAAAATATGTGCAGAGCAACAACAAAGCATTCCACCTTGTATAGAATTTCCTATATTGCTCATCCTCCAAAATAATAATAATAATAATAATAACAATGGCCAGAAAACTAAGCATTAGAAAGGGAAGGCAAGAGTATCATCATACAGATGGAATTATGGGAAAAGAAAAGAATGAATGAATGAAATAAGTCAGAGCTAGACCAGGAAACTGAGGTAACTCACCCAAAATATGTGCAGAGCAACAACAAAGCATTCCACCTTGTATAAAATTTCCTATATTGCTCATCCTCCAAAATAATAATAATAACAATGGCCAGAAAACTAAGCATTAGAAAGGGAAGGCAAGAGTATCATCATACAGATGGAATTATGGGAAAAGAACAGGGTGGGTATGAACTAGACATTAAAAAAAAGCTTAACAGGTCAAAGTCTCACAGGTCTATATATGGTGTATACTAACCAAAGCATCATGTGTGAGGTTCAACTTAGTCCACATGCGCCTTGTGTCTGTCATCACCCAAAGAGAGAGGGAGAAAGTGGTTTGACTGAAATAATCTTACAAGTGAGAAGAATTGCCTAATAAGAGGCACAAGCTAACAGATCAGTCTGATAAAGAACTGTTTCGGCTAAAGCTCAACCCTAGGGAGAAGTCAGAAACACTAGGTCTTAACAAGTATGGATTTCCCACACTGATTCCTAGCACTAGCAGGGAAGTTGGTCCCCAGAGTAGCAACAGATCCAATTAGCAGTAAAATAACTGGGGCACAGAAAGTTGTTGTGAGCGGCCCAGTATTATTTGAAGATAGGCAGCCATACAAATATTTGATAATGATAGTGATAGTGATGATGATGATGATATTAATATTATTATTTGTGATATTGGTGATACATTTTTAAATGTTCAGTTGACTTGAGTTTCATGTTTAATGAATAAAAGAGATAATAATATGTGAAGTTTATTGATATTACTATACCAGGAGATGCCAGAGTTGAAGAAAAAGATCTGGAAAAAAATCACGAAATATCACGACCTGGCCATCGAAACTACATGGCTTAGGGTGAAGCATGTAACAGTGATACCTGTTGTCATCGGGGCACGTGGTACCATGTCCAAGAATTTTACAAAACACATCAAGAAATTACAGCTTCCTGCAATAACACCAGTGGAATTGCAAAAAAACTGTGCTACTTGGAACATCATATATTTTAAGAAGATACTTGGTTGATACCTAGGACACTGGCAGCAACCCATATCAACCATTAGCACCAGTCAATCGTATTTGTGACACATTTTTTATAAACATTTTTTATTTCTCATAAAACATATATAAATGTACAATCTCTTTAACCATTCTTATCACACATATTATCTTTTAGTTTCCATATTAGTTCTTTCTTCATCCTAAAACTTTAAAATACATTTGGAGTTGCTCTTCTACCATTCCATATCTCCCTTCTTCCACAACAACCATTCCTCTCCTTCTCCCCTCTTACCCTTCCTTCCCTTCTTCTATTCTTTTCAACTTTCTTCTTTCCTACTCTCCTTCCCCTTCTCTCTTTCTCTCCTTCCCCTTCCTTTCCCCGCTCCTCCCCTCCTCCTCTCTTTCTATCCTTCTCTCCTACTCTTATTTCCCCTCCCTTTCTTCCTCTACTTTTCCCTTTCTTCCCTTTCTCTCTTTCTTCCTTCTCCTCTCTCCTTCCTACCTGTCCCTCTACTCTTCTCTCCTTTCCTTCTCCATTGTTGTGTCCATTTTCAATTCAATTTTATCAAGATGGTATTCGAGCAACCCCGATCTTATATTTACCCACATTTTCCATTCAATTTCTTTTCTATTTTACTGGTTACACATATTCATCCTTAACGTACATTTATATAGTACTGATTTTTACATTTTCCCCTTCCTTCCTCCTTTTTCATTTACTCAGGTGTCATCTGGATTTCTATTTTTTTTTGTCTTTTCTTTCATTTATTTTTATTCATATTCCTTTTCTAGCCAATCATAAAAATGTCCCCATGTCTTGAAATACACTGATTCCTCTTTATCTTTTATTCTTAATGTTAATCTGTTCATTTCTGCACATTCTAAAATTTTCTTTATTATCTCTCCTTCTAATGGGATTTTTTTTCTGCTTTCCAGTTTTATGCAAATACTATTCTAGCTGCTGTTGTTATATGTATAATTAAATATGTATCTTCTTTGCCACATTTCTCTGGTAAAACTCGCTATAGAAATGTCTCTGGTCTTAACTCCGTGACACATTTTTAAATGTTCAGTTGACTGAGTTACATATTTAATGAATAAAAGAGATAATAATAATAATATTAATAAAAGTGTTCAGTTGACTGAATTAATAATTTGAACACCATTGGCATTGACAAATTTGCAGAAGGTGGCTTTACTTGGAACTGCTTCCACCCTGCGACAATATCTGTAACACCATCAAACATCCAGATTTGCCTATCCCAGATCCTTGGTAAGGACTCGATAGGTAGACAAAAATGCCAAACTGAATATCTGGCTGACTGTGCAATGAATAATAATAAATAATACTATTACTACTACTACTACTACTACTACTACTACTAATAATAATAATAATAATAATAATAATAACAACAACAACAATACTACTACTACTACTACTACTACTACTACTACTACTAATAAAAATACTTGATCGATACCTAGGATGCTGGCAGCAACCTGTATCAACCATCAGTGCCAGTCAATAATATTTGTGATACGTTTTTAAATGGTCAGTTGACTGAGTTTCATGTTTAATGAAGATGATGATGATGATGATGATGATGATGATGATGATGATGATAAAAAGACTAAAAGGCACACCTAACAATTCTGCCATTTCTTGTAAGAAGCACTCAAGAAAGATGAAAGTATGCTTTTGGCTAACATCAGCATCCATAAAACAAATATTGTTTCAATTTTGCCTGCAATATTGAAACATTTTTATGTGTCTGCTTGTTTTCCTCTTTCAGGACATCATTAAATATCTGGATAGTAATCAGTAAAACAAGAAAGAAATATAAATATCTTCTGTCTCCTACTATAACTAGCAAACAAACTTAAAATGTGTTTACCCAGATTCTTTCTCTTTTCCTGTTTTCTGTGTTTAGATTAAATTTCAGTTGATTATACTGACTAGGGCTGAAGGGCAATAAAGACTTAAAGCTCATTACTAACTTTGTTTGCTGCTAAGCTTGTGTCTTTGTGGAATGAAAAAGTTAGATATTACATCTCCACCTGTGGTGTTTCTTCCCCCTTTTCTCCCTCAGCTTCTTCTTCAGGAATTGGTTCTTTTTGTCTTGATTCTTTACATTCTCCCCTGAAGCCCTCAATCAGCTTTCAGGAATACTAAAAACCCCATAAAATATTTTTAATATTATATCAAATACACAAAGGTTTGTTTTTGCCCATCCCTCCATAAGATCTACATTGAAATGGATGGCTATCAGTTGTTTCTCCTGTGATCTTACCACATAATTGGGCTAAAATAAGAACTAGTAGCCATTATATTTAATAATGATAGTCCTTGCAGATCCAGATCCAGTAGCTTGTTTTATAATTGTATAAATGAACTATTTTTAAAACAATGTTTAAAACAAAACAAGATTCAGCCCTAAAGAAGATGTTGCCCTTTTGTAACATATGTTCATGTCCTTCTAGCTGTATCCAGGGCCCCGACTGATGCTAATTGCCTTTTGTCATTATCTGTTCTCTGCCAAATTATTATATGTCACCCTTAAGGTCTCTTGCTAAGCTCTTTCTCTTCTAAGAGACAAAATACCCAATTTCTTTAGCAGATTAAGAAGCTCTCTGGTTTCTCGATGCATAGGTTACTCTTTATGGTAGGATTTCTGGATCTGTGTAGCATTTTAAAATCAGGAATGGAGCTTTACAGATTATTCCAAAGACAGCTTCCTAGAATTTATATATGATCTAGCTGCAATTTCTGCATTTATCTTGCTTCTCATGTCAGTTATGTTGCTTCTTAACATGGGAAATTTGAAACAAAGCTCCAAATCTCTTTTACACTAATACATTTCTATACTTAATCACCACAGGGTATGTATCCATCCTTCCCTGGCTGTACCATTTCCATCACATTGTTATAATATTATACTAAATCCTGTAATAGGTGAAGATCGCTTTGCTGCCTTTTCATTCCTCATAATTTGGATTCTTAATATACATTTTAATAAGTTTTCAAAGTTTCAGCTAGGCAGCTGAGCAATCCATTAACTTTCCCCATCTTTTCTGCCCATCATTCATCAGTTATTTTTTTTTCCCTTCTGGCATTTTAGATCTTTCTGTGCCCTATCTGTAAATCATGGCCTTTCCCTAGTTTTGTTGATATCCCTCTGTTGAATCATCCTTGCCCAGTAAGGATAGATACTTGGATAATAAGTTCACTACTAAAGTCTGTTAGTCTTTGTAATCGTAGGAAGGTAGGGATGAAATTAGTAGACCAGCGAAATACTATTATATATAATATACTTAGACTTCAGCAAGGCATTCGACAAAGTAGACCACAACCTACTTCTTGGTAAACTAGAAAAAAGTGGGATAGATAGCTTCACCACCAGATGGATTCACAACTGGCTGACAAACTGTACTCAATGAGTAGTCCTTAATGGGTGAAAGTCTACATGGAGGGAAGTAAGCAATGGGGTACCACAAGGTTTCATCTGAGGCCCAGTACTCTTCAATGTCTTCATAAATGACTTAGATGAGGGAATAGTAGTGATTGTGAGAGGGATCTAGGAGTATTAGTGGACAACCAGCTAAATAAGAACCAAAAGTGTGCAGTGGCAGCCAAAAAAGCCAATGCAATCCTAAATTGCATTAACAGAGGGATACAATCAAGATCAAGTGAGGTACTAATACCATTCTATAAAACCTTAGTAAGACCATACCTAGAGTACTGCATCCAGTTTTGGTCACCACACTATAAAAAAGATGTTGAGACTCGAGAAAAAGTGCAGAGAAGAGCAACGAGGATGATTAGGGAACTGGAGGCTAAAACATATGAAGAACGGTTACAGGAACTGGGTATGGCTAGTCTAGTGAAGAGGAGGGGAGACATGATAGCAGTGTTCCAATATTTGAGGGGCTGCCACAGAGAGGAAGGGGTCAAGCTATTTTCCAAAGCACCTGTAGGCCAGACAAGGAATAATGGATGGAAACTGAACAAGGAAAAATTCAACCTGGAAATAAGGAGAAACCTTCCAACAGTGAGAACAATCAACCAATGGAACAGAAGTTGCCTTCAGAAGTTGTGGGAGCTTCATCACTTGAGACTTTCGAGAAGAGATTGTACTGTCAGAAATGGTGTATGGTCTCCTGCTTGGGTGTTATTACATTTAAATTTCATGCAGGTCTAAGCGGAAGCTGCAAGGAAGCAGTTACAATGGCTTATAATTAATTTTCACACTTATGACCATTGCAGCATCCCCATCCTCATGTGATCAAAATTCAGATGCTTGGCAATTGACTCATATTTATGATGTTTGCAGTGTCCTAGGATCATGTGATTACCTTCTCCATCCATCCATCCATCCATCCATCCATCCATCCATCCATCTGTCTTACAAGCAAAGTCAACAGGGAAGCCAGTTTCACTTAACTGTGTTACTAACATAACACATAAAATGAGGCAAAAGTCACTTAACAACTGTCCCACTTAGCAACATAAATTTTGGACTCAATTATGGTCATATGTCAAGGACTACCTGTAGATGTATATATGTATGTGTATACACACACACACACACACACGGGAAGGGTTGTGTATCATTTATTCTCCCTCCACTGGTAGGTTTCAAGTAAAGCTTCTCCTCTTCCTTATCTTTTTCTCAGTTGTTAAAGAAACCCAAAACACTTCCTTGAGTTTGTCACTATCTCTAAAGTGCTTTGTAATATTGAAGTTGCAAACATGAAAATGTTTTCAAACCACACATTTTAAGTCATTACCCAAGGGTAAAAATATGTTTATATTAAAATTCTAGGCAATTAGATAATGTTTCATAAAGTTATGTTTTCTAAAATTATTTATTCAGTTCTTCAGGTTATTCCAGATTTCATTTTTTTTTTAAAAAAAAATTCTGTTATGCTGTTTTGAGGCTATGTATATTACGCTCCTGCTTCAAACATGTCAAACACAAATACACTCCATCTGCCTTTGGGACCTCAGTAGAACCTCTGAGATGCAAATGTATATTTCAAAATTCTGTCCTAGAGCTGCCTTTATTTTTAACTCTTTGGCTAAATAGTAAGGTGATGGCCACATACAGGATTTATGTAATATATTCTTCTTCTTCTTCATGTGTTCTTAGTAAGTAATTATTCTATCACAAAATAAATCCAAGGACATTCATGTATTTACTTACTTATTTACTTATTTGTTAAACTTATTTTTCACCCATCTTGCAGTAGAAAAAAATAACTTAAAAATTACACTATTATCTATTTGCCCATTATTCATCCCCCATCCCATATCAAGAAGTCTGTCAAAAATAAGTGTAGAGCTATAAATTCAAATCTCTCCATGTAGAAGTTGAAGAATAACAACTGAAATTACAAACCTTTCATAGGCCTGTCCTCTCTTTCGAAATGTACCGACACTCAAAGGTCTTTCTAACTGCTTTGTGAACATAGACACCTGCCAGGAGTAGCATCTCTGAATTTATGTATATACAGTTGTATCTCAGCAGGTGACCCCCTTTGTCTGACCTTCTCTGCATTCAAAAATTATGTAGGATTGGGCTAGTTCAGTGGTGAAATCCAATTTTTTTTTACTACCGGTTCTGTGGGCATGGCTTGGTGGGCATGGTGTGGCTTGGTGGGTGTGGCTTGGTGGGCAGGGAAGGGGAAGGATACTGCAAAATCTCAATTCCCACCCCACTCCAGGGGAAGGATACTGCAAAATCTCCATTCCCATCCCACTCCAGGGGAAGGATATTGCAAAATCTCCATTCCCACCCCACTCTGGAGCCAGCCAGAGGTGGTATTTGCCGGTTCTCTGAACTACTCAAAATTCCCGCTACCGGGTCTCCAAACTGCTCAAAATTTCCGCTACCAGTTCTCCAGAACCTGTCGGAACCTGGTGAATTTCACCCCTGGGCTAGTTCATATTTTGATGGAAACTGACAGAGAATACTGGAAAGCTAGCAAACCATCCTGAAAGAAGGCAGTACTAAATTACTTCTGTACTGTCGTCAAGAAAACTATTTAGATGACATCACAAGAAAAACATCAAGCATTAAGCTGGATTTGAAGGAAAATTAAATGATGGTGCTTTATGTACAACTCTATGCAAAGATACAGACAAACATGTATGGTGCATTTTTGAAATGCCTACAAGGTTGCTGCCCACCTGAAAAAATTAGCAAGGAAAAAGTTTATCTGATAATACATGTAATAACAGCTGCAAGGATTGTCTATGCACAAAATTGGAAAGTGGAGAAAATACCTTTGGAAGAAGAAGTAATAATAATAAAAAAAATCTTAGATTGTGCAGAAATGAATAGATTAACTTTGATGATTAAAAATAGAGAAGACTCAGAATATTTTAAAATATGGAATGATTTTTATTATTGGTTGGAGAAGAGATATAAATGATTAATTATATAAGTATGTAAAAATATGTGGTGAGCTGAATATTGTGTTAGTGATGAATTGATATTGTGGACTGGATAAGGATCAAGATAGAAGTAATGACAACTATACAGAAAAAGAAAGAACTTTGGAAGATAACACCAAGATGTCACAGGCAAGAGAAAACTGATGTATTAAATATTTGTTTGTCAAAAAATAAAAAAACTTTTTAAAAAGAAAATTGCCGATGGGTGGTATTATAGCTGCTGATTTCATCATGTTTTGTTCCTAAACAAAATGACTTACTTAAAAAAAGGAATCAGTAAAACACCCAGAAAATTTTCTAATCCCTACACTAAATTCTATAATTGCTGGCAGGATTCATCCCTTCCTTAAACTCTAGTTTACCTGAACATTTTGTCCCATTCTGCTGAAAAACCCAATTGGTTATAGCTATGGGGAAAAAAGATTGGAAATTTGAATTCAGATTATCCAGATTTCCATCCAGATCCAGAAAGTGAATTGGATCTGAGTACAAGCAGAATTACTGCTTATTTCTGGAACTTTGATTGCCATTTTGTCACTGCATTTAGATTCAGTGACAAATTGGACTCATGAAGATATTTTTCCATGAAGAGAGGTTCACGTTGTATATGTCAACTACAGGTGAGTAGCTACTATGTGCAATAAAAGGGAGTTGCTTGGATCAGGCTTTCTTTTGGATCGAGGATTAATGAATTTTATTTAAGTCCAGACGATATAATATATTAGGGTTGAGCTTCATGTTCTGCCTTAAACTCATTTTTTTTTAAAAAAAAAAAAGAATCAATAGCTGCCAGTCAAAAAAATTATACTTCTAACCTCAATGTCCTCTATATGCAAATATGAACTGAAATGGCTTTCAAAGAAAAAAAAAATAGAGGAAACTGTGACAATAATTTTAAAATTGAGAGAAACAATAGACTTGAGTCCATGCCCAGTTAATGCTGTTTGAAATAGAGATACAAAACCTGAGGTCTTGGGTCTATAATAAGACCTGTTCACAGACTTACTATGACCCATTCCTTTCCTAACTTCTGTATCCACTGTTCAAAAATATCCTTAAATATTCAAAAGTTAAAGTATTTTGCTCCATTCTGAATTAATTAGTTAAATTTAAGTGGTTCTTCTTCAATTGTAATATTTAGTTCCCCCTAGTGTCTAGCTTTCAAAGTCCCATCCAGTGGTGGGTTTCTACTGGTTTGCCCCAGTTTGGGCAAACCGGTAGCAGCGGCTGTGGGAGGCTCCGCCCACCCACCCAGATGTCATCACGGACACTCTGCGCATGCGCAGAAGGTTCTGCGCATGTGCAGAAGTGCTGTATGCAAGTGCACTCATAGTTCCAAACTGGTAGTGAAGGTAAGTGAAACCCACTACTGGTCCCATGTTATCATTTTTTTCCTAAAAGAATTCAAAACAAAAACATTTTCCAACAGGAAGATTATTTTAATTGCATCCAAATTCTATCTGGATTCTTCATCTGCTTGTTACTTTCTAAAACCAAACTTCTGATCACACTTTTGCTATGTCCTTAAATGTTAAAATTTGCATTAGTCTTTCACTAAGAATTGAAGGAAACCCATCAAGTATTTTCAGACTTGTCAAACCAAGGGTTTCTAATAGCTGAAAAACAATTTACAAGCAATTTCTGAAAGTGATTAAGAAAAGAAAATATGAAAATCCGGTGTTTTTTTGAAGACACCAACCATGGTTTGAGCAAGATAGCTTTTCTCTTATCTCCCAGAATTCTAAAGCTGCCCAAAAAACCCTGCTATTTTGCAATATCCTCATGATAAGTAACTCTCTGAAACATTTGTGGGTGATCTCAAGTCTTCTCCTTATCCAGAGAGGTCTACCTGCAGCTTCTTCATTTCATTGAGGTTTCTCAGTTCTGCTTTTGTGGAATCATCTTCAATTTGCTAGTTCCTCTCCCAACATATCATTTTAAATCTTAGGTGTATCTATACCAATCTTGTGTGTGTGTGTGTGTGTGTGTGTGTGTGTGTGTGAGAGAGAGAGAGAGAGAGAGAGAGAGAGAGAGAGAGAGAGAGAGAGAGAGAGAGAGAGAGAGAGAGAGAGAGAGAGAGAGAGAGGGAAGTGATGTAAGCTTCACTCACACTCTGAATGTTACCTTCCAAGAATAATATGGTTAAATTGCCTCTATACCAGAGGTGGGATTCATCCGGTTCAGTCTGGTTCAGGCAAACCGGTAGTGGCGACTGCGGGAGGCTCCGCCCACCCACCCAGATGTAATGTGCGAGCAAAGGGCATGAGCAGAAGGCCATGCGCATGTGCTCACATTTGTGAACTGGTAGGAAAGGTAAGTGAATCCCACCTCTCCTCTATACTGCAGTGTTAAGGTTATCAGAAATAGGTTGGACTTTCAGAAGAGAAATGAAGATATTTAGAATATTAGCACTGAGATATTTCTAGTTGATCTGAGACATATTTAGGATGAAAGACCTCTATGGCCTTGTTAAGGGCATCCATGCTGCTCATATCAGTCTTCCTTTGACAGGACATGTCAGAGAATTGTTAATGACCCTTCAGGCAGGGAGGCTGAATTAATATACTTAGAGACAAGAATACAAATTATTCCATTATGAGAGATAGATAGATAGATAGATAGATAGATAGATAGATAGAGATATAGATGAAATCTATATTTCTTTCCACAAATGTACATGTTAACTAATGAGATGAGCCCTTTAATTTTGCTCTCCATTTTCACCAAATACTATGTATTTAAATATCTGAGTTCCAACTGCAGTTTTCACCTCTTCTTCCTCTGTTTGCACACATTGTGATGACCATTTCCCCTAATATATATATTTTAAAAAAGAGAATGGAAAATGATTATATTTTTTCTTAATATACATATATTTTGTATTCATTTCCTCCGTTACAAAATAATTCTAAAAACAAAGAATCTGACATACACATCCATTGCAGAGTCTCCTGTTTTCACTTTCTATCTATTCATGATAGGCTTCATTTTTCATAAAATTTCATTTTGAATGTTCATAAAGATGCACCCAATCGGTTCAGAAGGGCTACATTAACATCTTAATATAGATACATATCAGTTCATAGTACATTTATGAAAGTAATGCTTTCAGGAGCTAATCTCCTTCACTAGATAATTATATAAAAAAAAAATCTTTGGGGAATCCTCTGCTCAACTAGATTTTGAGAAAAATAGTAATCACCTTTCAAGTTACAAATCATGGTTTGTGGTATCATTTGATGAAGTTAGGAGAGGCTGTGGATGTGTGACGAGCCTGAGGTTATGTTGGCAACACAACATGCCCTGCATTCTGTTAATTAGTATGTTGTCATCATATATAGTGGAGAGCCTGAAAAAGACCATTGACGAAAGCCTACTCCCCATTGATTACATGGAAATTAGAGAAGAACCTTCATATTATCTTCTGTTTAGACATTGTAGTGTCTAGCTCGATGTCTGTTGTGACACTTGCATCACTTGGGATTTTGGATACGACAAGCTATACTTCATAGTTGGAGAATCACAACTTCTTTCCTTTTGGAATATACTGCAATAAAGTTAGAGCCATACATGTTGATAGCATGAGCTTCCAATTTATCCATTGTGTTATATTTTATCTCCAGGACAGGGAAGGATGTTTATCTCCAGAACAGGGAAGGATGTTTTTCTGGTGAATTTTTCTCTCCCTTTCACTATCAAGGGAGAGGAAAACCTCTGTAATTTGGTCTGAATATTCAGCATTTTTATTTTCAAGCATGAGTATATGTATATATTTAAAATGCTCACTTTTATTGGGTGCATAGTAGCTTGTCTGGTTGGCAAGAAAAGCCTGGTCAGAGTGCATATTTATTCACTCCTTATTTTAGTTCCCCACTTGAGACCAATGTCTAAAATGTTGACTCTTGCTCTTAAACTTTTCCCTGGGACTGGCCCAAGATGTATGAAAAACTACCCCTTCTCCAAGATCGTGATCTTTCCTGACAACTAATTTCCTTGGGAAAAATGGAACTGTCAATCTCCAGAAAAAGAGCTCAGGGTAAGAGATGCAACTGTTTTTGGAAAAAGGCCATTGGTTATTAAATCTGTTCTCTGAAGAAATCAGAGTAATCAGTGTGGAAGTGTGGGGTCAAATTTTTCAACCCAAACTTCCTACAGATAGCTTAACCCCCTTCCTTCTACCGGGTCCTCAATGTTTGGCAGAGAATACTTGGATATGAAAGGGAGTCCCATTAATGTTATTTTACTATATAATACTATATAGTATAATATACTATATTAGGATAACAAATATAGTATCCTAACTGAAAATCACCTGGAAAAATAGACTTTGTGCGATGTTTTACTGTTTTATTTTATATTCATTTATACGGCCAGCCATCTTGTAGCACATAACTCTGGGTGGCTAACAACAGTGATAAAAATACAGACAATAAGACCAATATAAAAAGAAAAGAAAAGAAGAAGAAGAAAACAAATAAAGAAAACCAAGATGCCCAATGTATAACCATACCTATGGATCTATTCAATAGCTGGGCTCCAACTTTAGCAACTATTTGAAGTTACAACAGCACTTTAAAAAGTGACTTATGACTGGTTCTTACACATACAACAGCCATAGTATCTCCATGGTCACATGATTAAAATTCAGGTGCTTGCCAACCATCACGTATTAGTGATGGTTTCAGCATCCTGGGATAATGAAATCACCATTTGCAACCTTCTTAGCTGGCTTCCAATGAGTAAAGTCAACAATTGCAGTGATTCACTTAACAACTGTGGCAAAAAAAGATAATAAAATCTGGCATGACTTACTTGACATGCTTAGCAATGGAAATTCTGGTCCCAATTGAGGTTGTAGGTTGAGGAATACCTGTATATACAGATACATATATATAAATTTATACTCACACACACACACACATGTGCAGTGGTGGGATTCAATTTTTTTTACTATCATTTCTGATAGTAAAGTGTGGCTTGGTGGGCATGGCTTGGTGGGTGTGGCAGGGGAAGGATACTGCAAAATTGCCATTCCCTCCTTACTCCTGGGGAAAGGATACTGCAATATAAATAGTTTCCATCATGATTATTATGATCTTGACAACCAGTAAAATATCTTCAGTTAAGAACTTTATCAGTGTGCCTCTTTGAAAACATCCCATATACCAAAATTGCAATATCCTGAAAGGATTTTGGATTTGATTTAGGAGTTATTGATTGTGAGTTATTCTATTAAAGAAACAAATAAAAGTTATCAATTATATTTTTGATAGAAAATCCTTGATGTTGTTGTTTTTGCTATGAACAAAAGATTTGAATTTTAAATGTGTTGCCATGTTACCAATATCATAAGGGGAAATTTCTGATTTATTTTTAGCCAGATTGGAAGACTCGGCAAGCAGCAAAGCTGCAGATTGTGAAACAGATAATAACAGCAGCAACCATACAATTAATCTCTGCAACAACAAACAAACAAACAACAGAGTTTCCACTACAAATAAATTCACAGCACTAACTAAGAGGAAATTTTTGAAAATTCATGTCCTGGATATGGGATTGGATTAGGAGTCCTCTAAAATCCATTCCAACTGTAAGTCAGAAAACAATCTTCTTTCTCAAGAGAAGAAAATAACAGAGAAATGGGAAAATATTTTTGAAATAGTTTTTTGAGCAGCTGAAACTTATGACATTCGTTGTGGTGGTGGCATGGCAAATAAAATCATTCTTGATAACTGAATTGTACTGGACCATGTACAATAAACTATGCAAAGAACTGACCCATTCCCAACACATTGTTATTAAATACCAAAGGTGCTTTTTCAGGAAGCAACTAGACTTCCTTGTTTTTCTTGGAAGACATTTTGCTTCTCATTCAACAGCTTCTTCAGCTCTGACTGGATGGTGGGGAATGGAAGAGCTGAAGAAGCTTCTTGAATGAGAAGTCTTTAAAGAAAAACAAGAAAGTCCAGTTGCCTCCTGAAAAAGCACCTTTGGGAGAGTCATGACTTGGATGACTGAGAATCTCCAGAGACATTGTTATTAAGTGCAACAAGTGCTCCTAATAATAGAAAACACCTCCATTGGATTGCATTTATGTCCATCACACATAAGTACAATTGAGAGATTTCAGAGATATTTTACAAAAAGAGTCCTCCATTCCTCTAACCGCAATAAAATACCTTATGGCACCAGACTCCAAATTTTTGGCTTAGACAACTTAGAATTACACCGACTTCAGTCTGACCTAAGCATACTACATAAAATTATCTGCCACAATGTCCTTCCTGTCAATGACTATTTCAGCTTTAACTACAACAATACACGAGCAAATAATAGATACAAACTCAGGTAAACCGCTCCAAACTCGATTGCAGAAAATATGACTTCAGTAACAGAGTGGTCAATGCCTGGAATGCACTACCTAACTTTGTAGTTTCTTACCGAAACCCCAAAAACTTTAACTTTGAACTGTCTACTGTTGACCTCACCCCATTCCTAAGAGGTCTGTAAGGGGCGTGCATAAGTACACCAATGTGCCTACCATTCCTGTCCTAATATTCCTTTTTACTTACTCCTTTTATGTATTCAAATTATGTTTATACTTCTACCTGTTATCTTATTTATGCTCGACAAATAAATAAAATAAATAAATAAATAAAATTTTCTCTCTCTCCACTGTTAAGAACGGAATGAAGAACTTCCTCTTCAGTCAACTGGTCTCCATTTGAATTTGTCACGTGAAATAACAGAATTAGATTTGATGTTGGCTTTAACTGTTGCAACATTAACTTCTTTTTCATTCTATTTTTAATTTTAAGGTACCTATAAAGAAAAATCATTGAAATGGAAAACCAATAATTACTTATCAACTTAGTAACTACCAATTAACAACTACAGAAAATATAAGAAGTGTATACACCCCTGTTAAAATGCCAGGTTTGGGAGATGTAAAAATAAATCAGACTAATAGAAGAGAATATTTGTAGTGGAAATGAGGGGTCCTTGCTGTTGTCTAAACTTGGTTGTTTTCTTGCAGACTAGGTAACATTATCATTGCTAGTAAGGAGTGGGGTTTGCTCTTATTTAAATTATAATGGCTTGCCCCATCAGCGTTGGTGGGACTAGTCTCGATGGTTCTTTGGTTGGGCTACTTACTTTTAGCTTCTTTGGCAGTTCCTTGATCAGGGTATTGTTTGCTGCTTGATCGTTGGTCTAATGTTAACCTTGGTGTTAATCTCTGCTCATCTGGGCATTGGGTGCTGGTGAGGAGGTGTTCTGGTCTTTTTATTCCCCCTTTTGGCTTGTTCATTGTTTCTTGTTAATAGTATATAAATGTTTGTGCCTCTTGATCATTGATTTGTCAGATTGCTAGTGTTCCAGGAGTTCTCTAGCATTTTTGGACTTGGCTTGGTCTAGGACAGTGATGGCTAACCTTTTTTCCATCACGTGCCAAAAGCGGGGGGAGTGTGGGGAGGGGTCACGCACGTGTGTGCCCACACCCATAATTCTATGTGCCCCGCCCCCATGTATGCACGTGTCCCCCTGCGCTCCCCCCGCTTTTGGCACGTAATGGTATGGTGGGCCCGGTAGGCCTGCTCTTTGCTCTCCCCAGAACCTTTATAAGAGCCTGGGGAGGGCAAAAATGGCCTTCCCCATCCCCACAGGCCCTCTGGAGGCAGGAAACAGCCTCTTTCCCTACTTTTGGTGGGTCCGGAAGGCCTGAAAATCAGCTGGCTGGCGTGCGCATGTGTGGCGGAGCTGAGCTCGTGTGCCCACCAATATGGCTCCGCGTGCCACCTGTGGCACCCGTGCCATAGGTTCGCCATCCCGGGTCTAGCCATAGTGTCCCAGTTGACACTATGGTTAAATCTGTCCGTGTTTTGTGAAATTAGTCATGTCTTTTAACTGCTAGTTGGTGTCCATGGATGCATTCTGCTAGTCTTCTGCCTGTTTTTCCTACAAACTGGCTCTTGCAGTCTTTACACTGCATGTTGTAAATGACTCCTGTGGTTTGGTTTTTTTTCTTCTTCTGGGGCTGCTGGGTTTCTTCTGGTTTACTAAGGTTGTTTTGAAGGGCTTTAGTTGGCTTGTGTGCTACACTGATGCCATATGGTTGTAATAGTCTGTTGGTGGTTTCTGAGTTGTTTTTGATGTATGGTTATCCTTTTCACATCTTGCAAACCCTAAAAAAAGTTTTTTTTAATTGAATTGTACAGCTTATATGTTACATTAAAAGTGGAAAAATTGTGAAGTCATTTATCCTGGTCTGATTTTTCTCAAAAACCTGGCTTTTTAGCAGGGAAGTGTGGACATTTTTATCCACTATATTATTGCTGGTATAAATATGATTGCTGCTGCCTTGTGCCAGTGGATAAACTAGGAAAGAAACTGCACGGTAATGAAATTTAAAATGGTTTTGTGTGATAGCATGTGAAATGGACAAAAAGAGTAATCCTGCACATAAAAATAAAGTTGTTCAATGACTCACACATATATAACAGTCAACAGCAAGTAAAACTGACACTTTGAATTAAGCTTGTATCCTGTAGACTTTACAGACACATCTACTGAGTTTTCATGTCTACGGAGGTGGTTCACCATTGACTTTTACAAATATATGTATATATGTATGTATATATTTATGTATGTATATGTATATGTTACAATATAGTTCCAGGTATATTAGTAAAGAAAGAAGCAGACATACTGCGAACTCCGGAACTTACAATTTTAAAATTTTAAAAGAATTAAAATTTTATTTTACTAAGCTTTTGTCTGCTATTTGCTGACATCGTCAGAGTATTAAACTACCATTACAGAGATCTCTGCCTTTATATGCCATTAATCAATTTTGCCTTTGCACATGTAATAGGCCCTTCCAGCTGTCTCCCACTTGTAATCAGCTGTGTTGTTTTTGCTGTCGTCATGCTGGATGATGGAGGCTTGATTCCTACTGTTTCCTCCCTCCTAGCTTGCTTATCAGTGGGGCATGTTGTTAGCCTATCAGCCATTGCAATTTGCTGCCTTGTCTGTGACCTGGTGGTCGGCCAGGTTTGTTTCTCATTAATCCTATCTGTTACAGTTTGAGCTGGGTTGCTCTGTGTTTGGTCAGGACTAACTATGCCTTCACAGGCTAAGTCTGCATGCCCAGAGGTGGGGCGGGGGTGCCTTTGGTCTCTGCTCACTGATGGAAAGCTGTCTCTGCTCCTTCTGCAGGGTCTTTCCTGGTGTCTCAAAGCCTGGTAGGCCTTTGTATATGTATATATTACAAACTATTCTAAAAATATGAGTTCCAGGTATATTTGTAAAGAAAGAAACAGACATTCTGAGAACTCTGGAACTATTTAACTTTCCAGTCTATAATGTTCCCTGTTGGTCTTCCAATCAAATATTAACCAGTCACAGCTTTTTGAGATTAGCCAATATTGGTTACCACTTAGTTAAGTTCAATATTAATTGCTGAATGCTGGAGTACAAAATAAAATATTGGAGAAGGCATCAACTGAGGTGTTGGTAGGTTATGGTCAAAAACGTCCAGATAGCAGTGCTGCACATAAAAAAAGCAGATGAAGCAAAAGTATTGCAATCTTGTGCTGCCATCTTGAAGCTGTTGGACATGCTTGTGAAGCTCTTTACCCCATAGCAACAATCTAAAAATGTCTGTTTTGCCTCAAAGATAGCCAGATCTTTTGGTCTCACAACTACTTTGATTAGTCAATGAATCCACTAACATTCATTTTAATTAACGTTTTAAAAAATCCTTGCTCTTAATGGTCTCTAAAAATGTCTACAATCATACTTGTAGATTTTGTTAGCCTGGAAAAAATTGTGTGTGTTGTTTTTTTTTAATAAATCCCCTTGCTGCCACAGCTTCTTACAAAATTCTTCTGGAAATCTTCCCAGGGCTGTTTAGGAATCTTGAGTTTGTGCCTTAGGTAACCCTCTCATAGCTTTTTATTATCTCTCTTGCAAAATATTCAAAGGAATTAGTCTCAGAGGAACATGCTGCCAGAGATGTTTATGCCACTGATGATTCAGTGGAATACTTAAATATTCTGCCTTCCTCTATAATAAAGAACCATCTGACAACTCCTCCCAAATTTGTCAGCATTGGTATGAATGCGTAGGTTTTTGCATCCTGTTGAGGAATTATATGGCTTGGAATAAATGACAAATTATTGAATGACAAGTATATAGGCTTAATATGATCCTCAGCCAAAAAAAATAAAATAAAATAAAAATCAGCCTTTTCAGGCAGTAGAGATAGTCCTCAACTTACAATCATTCATTTAGTGACCATTTGAAGAAGGAACTTGAAAAAAATGTTTTATGACTGGTCTTTGCACTTATGACGGTTGCTGCATCCCCATGGTCATATTGAAATAAAAATTTAAGTGCTTGGCAACTGGCTTGTATTTATGAAGGTTGTAGTATCCTGAGATCACATGATCATCACTTCCCAGCCAGCTTCCAGGAAGGAAAATCAATAGAAGTAAGATTTTCTTAACTACCACATTTCACTTAACCGCAGTCACAACGAATGCAAAGAAGATTGTAAAGTCAGGCGCAACTCATTTAACTGCCTTGCTGAGCCATGGGAATTTGGGTCCCAATTATGAATGTCAGTTGATGTTCTGTCCGTTCTACACGTTAGTCTGTGTGCAGCTCGATATGCAGCTAAACCCACCTATCCTCCAATAAAACAGACCATGTGCATAGAACTGGATACTTAAATGAAAGAACAGGATATGGTGAAACTGGGAAAAATAGGGATACATACAATGAGAACCAAATACAAGATAGGCAGTATAAAGTTACTGCTGAACATAACTATTAATAAATACAAGCAATTTAAATCTCACCAGCGATGCTCTGTGTGTGGGATGTGGGTTTGTCCTTGGATGACAATGTGCCACAGATTAAGATGGATTCTTCTTTGTGCTTCTGACTTCTCCAACTGCTAAAGGAAAATGGAGTCTGGCTCCCCAGTGTGCACTTGGTTTGAGAGTGCCAGCTGATGGGTAAAGAGGTTGGGTCAGCTTCAAACAATATACTTGGTATTTGTCTCTCCAGCTACCAAATGGGGCTGTAGAGCAACAACAGTATATAAAGGTTATATGTTGGGGCATGACAGTTGAGGACTATCTGTACCAGTGGTGGGATTCCAAATTTTTTACTACCGGTTTTGTGGGCGTGGCTTGGTGGGTGTGGCTTGGTGGGCATGGCAGGGGAAGGTTACTGCAAAATCCCCATTTCCTCCCGATCATCTGAGACTCAGGAGGCAGAGAATAGATGGGGGCAGGGCCAGCAAGAGGTGGTATTTACCGATTCTCCAAACTAGTCAAAATTTCCGCTACTGGTTCTCCAGAACTGGTCAGAACTTGCTGAAACCCACCTCTGATCTGTACATCATTGGGGTAATTGTTCTTACTACCAGCAGTGGTAAAATTAATTCTTCTAAATATGGACTTTTCTAAGTTCAATCACTGGAATGAGAGACAAAATGCTAGGGGAATTTTACTCAGATTTTCAGTCCTAGGTTGAGAATCAACATATGTGGACAGCACTGCAGACAGGTAAATAAGTGCAGGCCAGTGTTGGCCCTGCTGCTTCTGCTACTGCTGCTACAAACCTACAATGACATAAATGCAGAAAAGAAAGCATAAGAGCCTTTTGTTTATTTCCAAAGACCCTGTCATTAGGATTAAATATGAAAGTCTTAGTAATAGCAATAGCACTTAGACTTATATACCAGTCATAGTGCTTTACAGTACTCCCTGAGCAGTTTATCATGTCAGCATATCGTCTTCATCGATCTGGGTCCTCATTTTACCAATCTCAGAAGGACAGAAGGCTGAGTCAACCTTGAGCTGGTCAGGATCGAACTCCAAGCTGTGGGCAGAGTTAGCTTGCAATGTTACATTTCCATGCTGTGCCATCACAGCTCTACTGATAAAACTACTAGCTGAGAAATTATATTCCTTCTCCAGCTTAACCTGATCAAGATACGCTGATCGTGGGAGGAAATGAGACAATGTCTGCAATATTTCCTTTCAAATCTATTTGGACATAATTACAATGCATCATCTCATCTCCCTAGTAGAGGTTGTTGTGTGGCTCACTTAAAACAACCAAAACACTTTGAAGTGGTGTTTTTTTTTTAAAGAAATGTTTTAAATGTATTAAGCATGAAAGCAACTAACATGTACACTGAGCTCCCAGCAAAGAATAGCAGCCCTGTTCAAAAACAGAATTGGAACTTATATATCTTTGGCCTCAGGGATGAAATCCAGCAGGTTCTGACAGGTTCTGGAGAACTGGTAGTGGAAATTTTGAGCAGTTCAGAGAACCGGCAAATACCACCTCTAGCTGGCCCCAGAGTGGAGTGGGAATGGAAATTTTGCAATATCCTTCCCCCAGGAGTGGGGAGGGAATGGGGATTTTGGAGTATTTTTCCCCTGGAGTGAGGTGAGAATGGAGATATTGCAGTATCCTTCTCCTTCCCCTTCCCTGCCCACCAAGCCACGCCCACAGAACTGGTAATAAAAAAATTTGGATTTCACAACTGTTTGGCCTACAATATTTCCAAACAAGAGAAAGGAAATGGCAGACGAAGTAGAAATTACAACATGACTTTCAGTAAATTCATCTGGATGGTTTTCTCAATATTTATCCCTTCCTACTAGGCCAGCATGCTCTGACATATGGCCAGGGAGTATACGCATTATACTTTACAAGTGCACTTTCAGCAGTTCACAAGTATGAGAAGTGGATATTTCTTTAAGATTGGTACTTGACTCAGTTCATATGTGTATGGGGGGATACTGTTTACCAGCACACTATATTGACATATTGTGTTGTCTTTTTTAAAAAAAAAAGATAAGGAAATAGGAGAAGAAAGCTACTTTAACCATTCCATTCACCTCCAAATTTATCCTGTAAGCCATACAATGCTGTAGCAGCATTGAATGCTGTTTCAGAAATGCAGGCTAAGAAATTATAGCATTTCTTTCCATCCCATTTCATCTTTCTATTCTATTCTGGCTTCTGACATCTTATAGATGGAATTGAACTAGTTGCTGTTCGTGACTACAGTTTCTTCTTCATCTTCTTAATAGGGTCACATAGGTCCTTCAGCCTCAAGAAGAGTTATTTGAAGATCTGTTGCTTGAAACTACGTGTCATCAGCACATAGGTGGGAATTATTTTACTGTGTCAAAAACTCCTCAACAACAGAAAAAGTTCTGTTTCTTACTAATAAAATGCTATTTTTATCCAGATAAGGAAAGTTTCTTTTCCTTCTCCTGGGACAAGTGAGACATTTAAACAACTATCCCATGAACTGTGAGGTACAGAGATTAATTTTCTGAGCTGTTTATGGCCAAGTAACTTCCAGTTCTAACAGGTTTGGAAGAAGAAGAAACATTTCTAAGTACAAACCGCAATGCAATATTGAAATGGTAGTTTATGGGATTCGACAACTCTTTTTGTTATCATTTCTATAATATTTCTGTAGCTTCTTTTATTCAAAAAAATATGTGATGTTTTATGTGTTGGGCTCTTATTTGGCATTTAGGCTGCATTATCTTAGCAGTGTTTGCATTGCTTAGCATGTTTCCTCTGTGGGTGAGATGGGGTGGTCTCCAAATTTATATATATATATGTGTGTGTGTGTGTGTGCGCGTGTGTGTGTGCGTGTGTGTGTGCGTGTGTGTGTGTGTGTGTGTGGTGGGTGTTTCTGTCTGTGGGTGGGGGAAGAGAGAGAGAGAGAGAGGGAGGGAGGGAGAGAGAAACAGACAGAGGTTGACCTCAATTCCGCAAGACATGAATTTCCCCCTACAATTCCTGATCTCTTCCACTTGTTTCTTGATAACCTATAGTGACTCATTATTATTTCTGGCTGAATGTGGGAATTGAACTTGCTGCTAGAGGACTGTTAATATTACTTCAGTGTTTAGCCCTTATTTAATTTTGAAGTTGTTAATGTAGAAATATATTTAAAGGAATATATCCTTGTCATAGGACTGTGGAATTATATTCAATTGACATAGCCTGAAAGACATACTACAATTATGTTTGCCTTAATGCTGGTGATTCATAGTAGGAGTACTTTTCTTGTAGAGAAATCAGAGAAAGGTTATAGGACTTGAATTACTATGCTACATAGCTGTATAAATTTTGGCTCCTTTAGACAGTTTGTCAGTTGGGATTGTGGCTCTTCTTGATATGTACACGTGCAAAATAAATCAGCTAAATATCAACCTACTGAATATGTGAAACAAACAAATTTCATTGAAATGTAAGTCCACGTTCAAAGAGATTTTCTTTTTCTAGAAAGGATACATACATTTCAATCACCCAATTGTTTTAATGAAAGTATTTATTTGCAACGCTTATAAGAATAGAGGAAACCTTATCTTCTATTACCTACTTTTTTGTAGTGGCCAACAAAATGGTCTATCTTTTGGAAGTCTTCTGATAGCATACTAAGATAATAAGCTCATTGATGCACTTAGACAACTTTATCTGGTCTCAAACACTTAAGCAGAATTAGATCTTGTTACATGAAGTCTCAAGTCTGTTGACTAAATTGAAGCATTCTCTTCTGTTCTGTTTGCTGGAAGAAACCCAAGCCAAAGGAGTTCCATATTTTGGCCAAAAAACAGCTTAATGGTTATATCTATGATCATCTTTTAAACTCAAAGGAAATGTCTCTATCTGAAACCCAGCAACTGAAAACTCTTATCATAAGGCAAAAATATCCGTCCACAATACTTCCAGTCAGGTTGAGATTGGGGCCCCTATCGGCAGAGACTACAACTCCCAGCATGTGTTCTCTCCTTTACTCTCCAGATGTCAGTTTTGGAAGACAATTTTCTTTTTTGCTTCTTAACTGCCACATATTTTAGCTGGGGAAGTTGGGAGGGGGTTGTTGTTGGAGCGGTAGAAAGTTCATCATAACAACATTCTATATTCAAGGACTTTTGCCTGCATCTGATGGAGACTGCCGGAAGATTGTATCCAGTTGAGTGTGAAGAGTTTATTGGACAATGTGATGAACTTGTGGGTATGGGGCAGGGCTGTGAACTGTTAGCTGGGTGGAGAAAACCCTGGAAGCTTTCAGATTCAGGTTTTCCCAGATGTGCCAACATGACATCTCTAATAAATTGGAACCTCAGGCCTCAGAGCTTTATTTCGTTGGGGGTGTTCCTTGGAACCCTGACACCAGAAAAGGCACTGTTACATTTGGGAGGACATGTTTGGTTTCCAACCAAGGCTTTGGTAGGATCTCATTGTTGCTTCATGGTACTCACAATCTCTGATATGAGGCATCTGCTCAGCTTGAATGTTCTTTCATAATCTCTGCCATATGCTTTTCATACTTATTTCTTTAGAAAATAGAAACTCTGTATGAAACAATGAAAACTCTGTACTATTTTTTTTGAGCCCACAATCCTATTGCAGATACTGTTGTTGTTGTTGTTTTCCCTCATGCCAGTTTATTCTACGTACATTAAGCCTTCATAGAAAACTGAGTTGAAATAACTTTTTGCAGTAAGATGGTTCCTTTCCCTTTCAGCAGGCATGGATTCTCTCTGCAATGTGATCATTTGACTTGCAGCTGGTTGTTCTCATCTTCTGTTCCTTCTGCCGTGTGAAGCAAAATCAAGCTTCCCATCTGCAACCTGTCATTTTCATTTTAGGAGAGCAACGAGAGGCTGAAGGTCCATTTTTCCGCTATGCTCCTTGCTGCTTTCAGATTTCTGAAAACAGCAGGCTGTTTGGTGGTGCAGCCGAATGACTTGCACAGAGTCACTGTTCAATTTGGGGACGTGTAAACACTGCTGTTTCATAGCAGCCAGCTACCTTCTAAAATATTGCTGGTTCTACGAAGCATTATATGGGAACAGCAGCTTGGAAGCAGATTTGAGGCAGCAATTTCTTGGTCATCTGTCAGGGCACAATATGGTTCCACCAGAGGAATTAAAATGAGATAAATTTGGCATATTAGATACATCTCCCATTCTATACCTCATACTCCATATGGCCCTTATCCTATCTTCTTATCTCTGCCTGTACACATAGTATAATCCTATTTTATTAAAGCATGCCAAGATTCCAAGGAATAATATATATATATATATATATATATATATATATATATATATATATATATATATATATATATATATATATATATATGGTATAAAATGGTTTGTTGTGAATGCGACTGCTTGAGGGTTCCTGGATTGGAGCTGAAAGGTGAAAGGGAAGCAGTATGCTCCCTCCTATATTGGGGTAGACCAGGTGCTTCGATAGAAAAACACTTAATCTCTCCCCTGGCTCAAACTGATAAAGGGAGGAGAATTTGTGGCTCAGAGCTTAATATGACTGCCTAATGAGATTATTCTTGGGGTAAAATGAGATCAGTGGTGGGATTCTACCAGTTTGGACCAGTTCAGGCGAACTGGTAGCTCTGACAATCAGCTGGGCCCACCCACCCACCCAACTATTTTCCTTGCCGCACAAATCAGATGTGTTACGCCTCTGAAGAAACCCAGAAGATTTGTTCAAACTGTGCATGCGCACACAGTGAAGCATGCAATCACCAAACCAGTTGTTAAGCCAGGAGAATCCCACAACTGAATGAGATGATTCTTCAGACAACCTGAACCCGGGCCACAGATCTGAAAATCTGAGGTGAAGAGTGGGAGAAAGGGACTCGAAATCTCACAAACATCATATTATAGTATTTCCAGGAAGTGCTGGAGCTGTAAAACATTTCTAGCCAGAACTGACCCAACGTAAAAGGGTCAAGTTAGAAAACAAAGGATATCTAAAACTATTAACAGGCTGAAGTAGCGTCTTCCCAGTAATATTACAAAAATTATATAGCAGTGTTCCAATATCTAAGCAGCTGCAAAGAAAAAGGGGTCAATCTATTCTTCAAAGCACCTGAAGGCAGGATAAGAAGCAATGGATGGGAACTAATCAAGGAGAGAACCAAGATAAATTTCCTGATAGTTAGAACAATTGATCAGTGGAACAACTTGCTTCCAGAAGTTGTGGGTGCTCCAACACTGGAGGTTTTTAAGAAGAGATTGGACAACTATATGTCTAAAATGGTGTTCAGTTTCCTGCTTGAGCAGGGGTTGGACTAAAAGATCTCCAATATTCCTTCCAACTCTGTTATTCTGTTATTATGACTGGCATAGATCAAACAGAGAGAAAGTTTTTGCTTATGTGTTTGCTTTTCCTCAAAATGTTAGAACTTGAGGTTGAAATCAAATGCAGAGAGATTTAGAGCTTACAGAAGAAAATAGTCTTTCATAGAGTACATAGTTAAACTGAGATTTGCTGCCAGCTGTTTGGACACGACAGCCAATTAGGCTTATAAAGTGGACTATGCAGCTTCATGAATCGCCTAGACAGTATGCTTTAAATACTGGGTGACAGGAAACAATTGTACAAGGTGGCTACCATTGTCCACTATAGATTTCTGAATTTCCCAATGCATCCAGATGGTCCTTATTTGATCAGAAGGCAGGATTGGCCTCTGGCTTCCCCTGGCAATGTTCTTTATATCATCTTATGCCTAAATAAAGAACACCCCATGTACCAAAGCAGCAACAATTCAATTCTTAATATTAAATATGCAATAGCATCTTCTGTTGCATCCATCCGGAACAATCTTGAACTGAACACACTCAAAACTGTAGAGATGGTAGATTTTAGGAGAGATCCTGTATAGTATAGACTACACAGTATCAACAGCAGACACATGGAAGTTTCTAGATTCTATATCTCAGAATCTAAATTGTATTTTATTATGATGATCATGATTTATCACTTGTTGCATGTATGCACCAGATAAATTACTTGTGTGTCTAATCACACTTGGCCAATAAAGAATTCATTCTATCATCTATCTATCTATCTATCTATCTATCTATCTATCTATCTATCTATCTATCTATCGTTTCAGGCTACTTCAGGTGGCTATCTCCACCAAGACTTACTGTTAGATCTGAATGTCTATCACTAGACTCCCTCACCTCTGCATTTTTGTCTACTTTGCCACATCCAAACCATATGCTTGGTGACTGCTTCTGTGACATGTCCTTCATATGGACTCTCTCCAGCGCTGCAAAGTTCTCTAGGGAATTAAGATTGAAATGACATTTTTCAGTTTAGTGATATTTGTATTGTTGTTCTTGATTTATATGTCAAATAAAAGTCAAGCAACTCATGAGACATCCCTTATCAAGACCCTTGCTAAACTCCTTACTTTGGTTGTTCTAAAAAGTATTAGAATGTAGGAGTTGGAGAATCGGGAAAAATATAACTATGTCTTCACCTAATACATAGTGTTAGGATATGGTTTGAGCCTAACAATTGTCCAGGCAATATATGTGTACTGTAACTTTAATCTGTAACTGTATTATGTGACTTTAATGCTGAGTCATGCTGTAATTATATAATTACTGGTTGTGAGAGTATTTAAGCAAGGTATTGTAACATGTTCAGTTGCTGCTATGCTGCCATTGTGTATGAAGATGATGAGATGATGAAGATGATATGATAAGCTACCATTGAGAGGAGTTGTTATCTGCTAATCATTGTTTAATGGATCTGCAACCATCGTGGTTTGTGAACCAGAGTGAGTTTGTTATTCTAACCAACTACTGTTTGTTGGGTAAGAAGATTCTGTAACTACTGGACTGATTTACTGGCAAAGACTTGGAATTTGTTTAAAGACTATGAGACTGTTTTTCTACTATAAAGTAAGCTTTTGATAAACCAGTTTGCTTATCTCTTATTCATTGCTCTCAGCAATGTTTCCTTGTGCATTTACTCTGCTGGTTGGTAACACAACACCAATATCCTTAACACATAGTTTAGTTGGGCACCACAATATGTGATGACAATGGCTGAACAAATGAGGATTAGATACATTCATGGTTAAAAAGGATTTTATTTCAGAACTAGTCATGATAACAATATATTGTCCCTAGGATCAGAAGCAATAGTTTAGTGAATACCATTTGTTAGAACAAAATGCAGGTGGAAAGGTGCTATTGTCTATTTGTGGACTTCAATTTAAGCATCTGGCTTGTTGTGTATTAGCAATATCTGTCAGAGATCAGTTTGACTTCTGTTTTATTATATTTCTGTACAGGCAAGAATTATATTTATGGAGGTATGTAAGCAGTTTGGAGATGCTGAGTTGCAGAAGATGCTGATGCTTCTTCTGATTTTAATGGGGTTTTATTCTGTTCCATTTATTCTTTTCTATTACTGTAAAAGATTATTTTCCCCTTATTTCTCCTTGGCTGTTTTAACCTTTATAGGTAGAAGAATGGATAGGAATATAAATCAAACCACGGATTGGTGGTTCCATTTAATGGATAGCAGCCTGTAAGGAGGTCCACAGGAACATAATGTTCCTGAGATGCTGTTCAAGGCACACTGTAAATGCTGTTATGAAATTCAGACCAAAATTAACTTTTTAGACTAACCACCTTCACTGATTACTTACAAAGTCCAGCATATATTTAGATTGTTTTGTCCCTGCAGGGGAAACATACCCATTGAGATAAATAGTTTTCATCAATGTAAAGAAAAGATAAAGAAGTGACAGTACTGATTTATATTGCACTTTATATTGCACTAATGAGGCCACATTTGGAATATTTCATACAATTCTGATCATCAAGATATATATTTTTAAAAAAAGATTCTGAGAAAGATGTGTAGAGAAGATCAACTAAATTGATAATGGGTCTGGAGAATAAAACAGAGGATGAACCATTAAGGAACTAGATATGTTTAGCTTCTTGAAGAAAAGGTTTAGAGTTGACATGATAGCAGTCAACTGCAGTCAATACTTGAGGAGCTCTCACAGAAAATAAGGGCTTGACATGTTCTCCAAAACACCTGAAGAGTAGGACAAGAAGCAATTGGTGACAACTAGTCAATGGAATCAGTGCCAACCTGGAACAAGGGGAAATTTCCTGACAATGAGAATGATTAACCAATGGAATTGCTTGCCTCTCAGAGTTGTGGGTACTCCATCACTAGAAGTTTTCAAGAAAATATTGGACAACCGTTTATCCAAGATAGTGCAAGATCTCTGCCTTGGTTAGAGGGTTGGAATAGAAGACCGCCAAGGTTTTATCTACCCCTATGAATCTATGCCTATATCTGAAAACTCAAATCTGATGGCAGACTATTTTCTTTCAGAGAGAAAGATTGTTTCTCCGTAAAGCTCTTGATCATATCATTGGAAAATCAAAACCTCATTCTTTGCCTATGGCCATTGTTTCTGTTTCTTTTAAACACATTTTAAATATATCAAGTTTCCCATCAGCTTGAATGAATCTGGTTGAAAAAAGCACAGAATGTTTTTTGGCACTGATTCCATTGAGGGGCATTGACTGACTTGATAAAACAAGTGAAGTTGAAGGAAACTGCACAATGGTGTGTTTGAAAGTAGTCACATTTGCCACATTGCATAGGAAGGAGGAAAACAAACTACAATAGACTACTCTCTGTGGATGAACACTTTTTCCTATTATTCCGTAACAACACCGTCCTTTCAGTTCAATCTATTTTCTTTTGACCTTCTGTATTAATCTAATCTTTTACTCCATTTTTCAAAGAGCTGGCAAAAATAAATGGAAAATAGGAGGAAGGAATGCAGTCCTTGTACACAAAAGAGCTTCATTAATGTCTTTGTATTTCCTTTCCTTTAAAAAATGAATTTATTTCCTTACAAATTGAGCTAATGATTGGTTTTAAAATCTGTTTCAAAGAGCCAAGCTGTTAAAATGTGAATCAGAAAGAATTCCCTCCCCTTTTTTTCGTTTGCTGACTAATTTGTTTGCCAGTTTTCTTCCTGTTCTGTTTTGCCCAAGTAATGAAGCTTACACCAGCCTTCTTAAATAATTCCTTCAACTTTACACAGAGTGCCATCTAATGGCTCTCTTATCTCAAGTGAAATGAATCTGTACATTAAGAAAGAGAAATGCAAGCTAAAATAACATTTATAGTGGATTCTAGAATTTGATTAGTAGACAACCCAAACAAATTTGGAGGAGTTAATAAAAACTAGTATATTGGTTTTTTTTTTAATATGCCATTAGAAGTCCACTTTTTAATATACTGGCAGCATTGCATTATTGCACTTAGCAGTGAGCTGCCTAGAATTGCAAAGAAAAATATTATACACTGCTAGTTTTACAATAATGTTTTTAGCTACATTTCTGCAAATGCACATGCTGGTTTGTTTGTTTGTTTGTTTGTTTGTTTGTTTATTTAAGCTTATATTCCACCATAACTTAAGGGCTCTCTCTCCTGCGCCAACAGGGCAAATTGCCAGGAAACAAATTAGCAGGCAATAAATCTCCAGCAGGCTAGACATAAACAAATGTAAGCTTTATTGTAGTTAACTGGAGTCAAAGAAGCCATTTGAGGATATTGAAATAGGCAAGCAGAGATCAAGACCCATCAGCTATCAATCCGATGAGGAATTCTAAAAAGAAGACACAAGGTCAAAGAAAGTCCAAGGACCAGAGAAAGCAACAGAAGATATTAACACCCAAGAGTTGAGGTTTTGATAACTTGTTCTCATCATTGTCTATAGGAACTCAGGGTAATAAATAAGCCACACCAATAAGTATACAATAAGTATAGCTTACAGTAGGTGTGTCAAAAACTCAACTGCAGAGTATATTCCTCTGTTAGTACTCACATACCTTTTGACTAGCTTCTCAGATAAACAAAGTTGAGATCATCATTAAGTGCCTTGCCTACGACTATGTGGCTGAACCTCTCATCCTAAATTAGTGTTGGTGCAGATAAGTGGTCCTGTGAATTAGCTGGGTTTGTTAAAATCAGAGTGGGGATCACTAGTTCCAATAGTACTGATATCTCCAACAGAACTGTTACTACTTATTTACTTGATTTCTATAGCCACCCATCTCAACTAATAGTTCTGGGTGCTTTTGACTCTATCTTCCATCCATCCGTCTTATCTGAACAGCTATCTCTTCACATCTTCCAGAGGGTCATAACACAGTTAAGCAATATGTATCTAATATTATGCTTCCACTTATCTGTAGTAATCCACAGCTGCTTCTATGCAATAGATCTAGTCACAGGAAAAAGGAGAAATCTCACATTTAAAAATAAAATATTTGTCTCAATGAAAACATTTGGATAGGAAATGATGAACTCCGAAAGTCCAAAGTTGCAGTTTTATTCATTTATAGAAACATTTCTGTATCACACATCTCAAAAGGCTTGGGGATATTTCCAATGTTGACAAAGATAAAGTCAACTACAGTAAAAGGGTTGGACAAAATTAAGGGTTGGACAACCAACAAAGATACTGAAGCACTGGCATCAATGCTGCTAATGCTATTCCTTCTCAAGAGGAATCAGGACACTGCATTTTGAACCAACTGCAACTTCTGAGTCATTGTCAGGGACAACCTCACATATACAGTATTGCTGAATTTCAAACAGAAGGTGATAAGGACATGAGTGACTCCAATGAGGCATGTCCAGTGCAAAGGTCTGCAACTGGCATACCTGTCAGATATGGGAGAAGCCCCCTTGGTCTCAGCCTCCATTTTGCAATATCATCAAGTCATGGATTCATCCATCCATCCATCCATCCATCCATTCGTTCATTCAAAGACCAGAATCAATTTGTGTTGCTCACCTAAGAACAGACACTCAACCATGCAGGATTTGTGGTTTCCTTATTATACCCCATCCAAACTTCAAAGTATGTAAACACTAGTCAGGATCTCCACAGAAAACTGTAATACCGTTGGGATGACAACATATGTTTGAGTATCATCATGATACCTGGCTCTAAATAAATGGATGGCCTCCCTCAGAAATTTTATGCAGAAGTTGTTAAATTAAGGAAAATATGTTCTGTAACATCCCACACTCAAGAATCATCAAGGACTCAATAATTCCTCCCAGACAAATACCACCAGATGAAATTGTTCTCTTTATAAGGGGCAGTGGTGAAATCCAATTTTTTTTACTACCAGTTCTGTGGGCATGGCTTCATGAGCATGGTGTGGCTTGGTGGGTGTGGCTTGGTGGGCATGGCAGGGGAAGGATACTGCAACCCACCCCACTCCAGGGGAATGATATTGCAAAATCCCCATTCCCTCCCCACTCTGGGGCCAGCCAGAGGTAGTATTTGCCAGTTCTCTGAACTACTCAAAATTTCTGCTACTAGTTCTCTGAACTACTCAGAATTTCTGCTACCGGTTCTCCAGAACCTGTCAGAACCTGCTGGATTTTACCCCTGGGCAGAAGCACCAAAAGGGTATCTCTTATGCCTAACTCTTGCAAGCAATCCAGAATCATATTAGGTTTGGTGGCATTTAATACTGCTGAGAGATATAATGGGTGCAATATTAACCAAAGTAATCAATGCTATTTTGTCTCATACCCAGTACTAAATCCTGACTGGAAGAGTTCCAGGTAATCTGTTAATTTATCAGGCATCCAGATAACTCTTACTTTATTTAGCTGCTTTATTTAGCAAATGGAGATGAGAGAGACTCTCGTTTATAATACAATTCATTTGCCAGCAATCTGTGGATTTTCTGGCTTCCCACACTATCTGCTATTGGTATTTTCTAGTACAGTTTCACTATTAAAGAGATATTTTGCCCTTGAAATATTACCGGATAATTTCTTCTCTTGTTAAAGAAATCACCCAGCTGCTTGACTTTTTTTCATTTAGTTTATACAGGGGGTCCTTGATTTACAACAGTTCGTTTAGTGCCTGCATTCGAAGTTACAATGACACTTAAAAATGTGACCTATGACCATTTTTTACACTTAGGACTGTTGCAGCATCCCCATCAGGGGTGGCATTCACTTACCTTCACTACTGTGAAGTAACAAATGTGAGCGTGCACGCAAATGTGAGCGCACCTCCACGCATGCTCAGGGCCTTCCGCGCATGCGCGTAGCATCAAAAAAATGGATAAATGGGACATGATTATGTCCAGGAGGGTGGGCGGAGCCACCCGCAGCCACCGCTACTGATTCGCCCGAACCTGATAGAACCGGCTGAATACCAAGTCAATGGAGTTAGTAGGTAGTTCTTGTCCTACACTAGTTTGCGTAGTGATCATTCGAAGGTACAATGGCACTGAAAAAAGTGACGCACGACCATTTTTCACGTTTATGACCACTGCCCCATCCCCATAGTGATGTGATTTACATTCGGATGCTTTACAACTGATTCATATTTATGACGGTTTCAGAGTCTTGGGGTCATGTGATCTCTCTTTGCAACTTTGTGACAAGCAAAGTCAATGGGGAAGCCAGATTCACTTAATAACCATATTACTATTTTAACAACTGCAGTGATTCACTTAACAACTGTGGCAAGAAAGATTGTAAAATGGGGTGAAATTCACTTATTTTATTTATTTATTTATTGGTTCGATTTATATGCCGCCCTTCTCTGGAGACTCAGGGCGGCTTACGATGTGTTAAGCAATAGCCTTCATACTTTTGTATATACCTGCTTAGTAGGGCTTTCGCCCCCTCCCCCCAGTGGTGTTCTTGTTTATACAAAGTCAGCTTATTGCCCCCACAATCCGGGTCCTCAGTTTACCTACCTCAGAAGGATGGAAGGCTGAGTCAACCTTGAGCCTGGTGAGATTTGAACTTGCAGTAATTGCAGGCAGCTAAGTGCTACTTAACAGCACTTTAGTCCGCTGTGCCACCAAGGCTCCTTAACTTAACAACTGTCTCACTTAGCAACAGAATTTTTGGGCTCAATTGTGGTTGTACCTTGAGGACTACTTATACAAGAACTTTGATAAAACCATATCCAAATTTCCTATTCCCTAGGAAATTAAGTTTTCTTTCTTTTTGTCTATAATGGATAGACCAATCTTGTGAAAACATGAAAAATACTTTTCTAATGATGAAGTTATATCAATAAAAACATGTTTCTCTTTCTCAATGGTAAATTGAGAACCTGCATTTCATGCGAAAAGAATGCTAGCAAAAACTCACATTAATCCAAAGCCTTAAAAAAAAAAACACTATACATTAAAGGTTTAATTCAACATAGATTTTCTTTAAAATCATGTATTAGGGAGAATCTAAAACACAGCACTCTAAAAATGTACATGGTTGTTATTGATTGTACATAAGGAAGGACTTTTAAAAAAAAAGTATAATGTGATCTTGAAAAAAACAGATGCAAAATGTATCTCTGCTGATAGATCAGATCTGTAATTATGCCAGATCCTGGATTGTGTGTTTCTGCTGAAACATCAGTTGTTTAAAGGAATGCAGGCCATATGCAGAAAACTTTGCCAAAGGTGACCTTTCCTTACTAAATAAAGAAAAGTTTTTATGACTTCCTACACACTGTATTTCCCCTGTTCATCTATGACAGGGATCAGCAACCCGCGGCTCTGGAGCCGCATGTGGCTCTTTGATCCCTTCTGCTGCAGCTCCCTGTTGCTGGTCGGCTCCACAATTGATAGGGCTTTCAGTTAGGACAGGTAGAGGAAAAAGGATGCTCCACTAGGAGGAGTCTTTATGGTGGGGGAACCGGACTTCCGGTCAGCTCCAGAATTGAATGAAAGGCTTCTGGTTAGGACCTTTGTGGTTCTTTGAGTGTTTAAGGTTGCCGACCCCTGATCTATGACATCCTGCCCAAGCTTTCATTTGTCTGTCAGATATTAGCTCTTTTCAGGTGTGCAGAAAGCCCCCTTGTCGGTGTGATACACACTGAAGAATTCATAATCATAAGTCAGCACAAAACAAGTTTTAAAAGCCTGTTCCAACTAGTAATGATTATTTTCATCATGTTAAATAACTGTTGGGGGTTATTGTCTAAGGCACAGGTTTTAAAACTCTTTGCTATCAAAAAATACATTATCATATCTGGAAGGACAGCCTGTGTATTTGTCAAAGAACAGCTGTTTCCAGTGGAGGATTCTGGACTTGCATGCATAATTAGTAAGCGAAATATTAACCAGGCTTCTTCAGCCTCAACATTTCTCTCATGTGAATTAAGCACACTTATAAACACATCCATTTCTACCTCCAGCTATGCATTACATAGAAAGATAATTACTTGCGGTCCAGGAGCTCACTTTCAAAAGAGAGGCTAACACTGATTAATTTTCCAAAGATCCCCAGAGCAGAATCTGCGCTAGGCATTGGGAACTTCCAGCCCATAGACTTTATCTGGCCTATCAAATGGCCCATCTAATCCATCTAATCCCTGGCTTTCAGTAAGAATGTTCTTTTAATCTGGACTCTCCCTCAAGATGTTTCTTATTAGGCTTATGAAAGTTGAACCAACATATACTTCCTGTACTTCTTAGGAAGCTGTACTTCCTGAGAATGCTCAGGAAGATAAATCTATCTCAGCATCTACTCCTGTCCTACTATCGCAGCACAATTGAGAGTCTCCTGACATAGGGCATTCTTGCATGGTATGGGAGCAGCTCTCTAGCGGACAGAAAAGCTCTACAGAGACTCATTAAAACTGCCCAGAATATCATCAGACTCCAGCTACCAGTCCTGGATGACATCTTCGAATCTCGCTGTTTGAGAAAGTTGCATAACATTCTCAGAGACTCTTCCCATCCTGCTTACATTTTTTTTAGACTGTTGCCTTCTGGCAGAAGATACAGAACAATTAAAACTCAGGCCACACGTTTTCTGAATAGTTTTTATCCCAGAGCTATAATTACACTCAACAATGAACTAAAGGGTCATTATCAGTGAGCTGTTGGACAATATTACTTGGTCTGTTGTGGTTTGGGTGGTTTAGGGGTGGGGAATTGTGGTGGGTGGTTGGGGGGTGTTTGGGGATGGTTTTGTGTGTTGGACATGGTCTTTTGGTGTTAAGTGAATTTTGTTGTATGGGTATACTGTTTATACACGTACAATTACAATAAAATTATTATTATAAAAACTAACATATATAGTCCATGTATAAATCAGCAAAAAGTATTCTTCACTCATGGTTTATGCTTGCAGGCAGTGGTGGGATTCAGCCGGTTCGGGCCGGTTTGGGTGGTTTAGGGGTGGGGAATTGTGGTGGGTGGGTGGGTGGTATTTAGGGATTGTTTTGTGTGTTGGACCTGGTCTTTCGCTGTTAAGTGAATTTCGTTGTATGGGTTTACTGTTTATACATGTACAATTACAATAAAATTATTATTATAAAAACTAACATATATAGTCCATGTATAACCCCCCCCCTAGATATTTTAATTGTAACGGATTTTAGTTGGGATGTTTTAAATCTGGGCCAAAATTTGTTTAATTCTTTTAATAATTTTAAATTTTGTATTGGATGTTTTTTTTATTCTTGGCTGTTCACCGCCCTGAGTCCAGCAGGAGAAGGGCAGTATAAAAATTTAAATAAATAAATAAATAAATACATAAATAAATAAATCAGCAAAAAGCATTCTTCACTCATGGTTTATGCTTGCAGGCAGTGGTGGGGTTCAGCCGGTTCGGGCCAGTTTGGGAAAACAGGTTGTTAAATTTCTGGCTGGCCCTTCCCCTCCCCTCCCCTTCCAGGAGTCCCCTCAGGCCCTGTTTTGGCTCCTAGGTGAGTGCAGGGAGGCCAAGTGTTGCCTATCACACCCCTGGCTACACCCACCATGGCCACGCCCACCCAGCCGGACATTAGGGCAGGGTTGTTAAATTATTTGAATCCCACCACTGCTTGCAGGATACACATGTCTCATAATTCCAGGCATCCAAATATCTGAAAAGGCTTTCTATATATTTACTAAGCATGATTTGGTGTTGGTCTAAGACTTAAACGAGCCAAATTCGAGCCCTCACTTAACCTAGGTTACTGAGATGACTAGGAATTTTGTTTAGTTTGATTCCTATAACATGTTCAACTAAGTTATTGAATTAACCCATTTTTTGCAGTTACCACATTGAATCATAAATGAACCAAATGAATTGGGTTTATACCATTCACTTAACAATATTTAGGACACTTAAGTGCAAAGTCCATTGAAAATCAGTGGGAATTATTTCTAAGTAATCATGATTAAGATTATTCTATGTAAATGAAGTGGCATTAGTGATGCTAAGGAAAAGCTTTTATTTCCCATTTCTTCTGTTGCAAATTTCAGAGCAGAAGTATTCTCAATTGCTGGCTAGTTTAGTCCATTAAATATTTACTATTTGTATTATTTGTGGCATGATTAAGTACTCAATTTGTAAGTGATATTTTCATTCTATCTGCCTACTTCTTGGGAAGCTTTCTATATTTTTAATAAACTGGGTGGAAGGAAGGAAGGTAGGAAGGAAGGAAGATGAATGAGTACCTATAATTGTGTTTGGATTTAAATATGTATATGTTTGCAAGGGAGATATGCTGCTGACACTCTTAATTTTCAAGTCATTATCAGTTTTTATCCAGCCCAGCATGTGGAATAGCTAGTGAGCATTTTGTAAATATGAGGCTCTCTTCTTAAGGAGGAGTCATAATTATACATTCTTACAATGTAAAGGGTTCTGTAATCACTCTGTCCCTGGTGTAACATTAATGGGGTTTGTTTAATAAATCAGGTTTATGGCTCATTATAAAGACACAGTATTGTTGCACTGTTACATCTTCAGCTGCATTGCATGGTGTAGTGGGCTGTTTTACATCTCATTGTATCCTGCTGTAAAAGCATAAATAACCATTACATAACTATGGAACTTAGGGAACTCGATGCTTCAAAAAATGGGATCATAGCCCAGTTTATATCAGCTGCAACCGCTATTGCAAAACTATATAATGGCACATTGCCCTCTCCTGTCTCCAAAGAAAACATTCATAACTCTCTAATAAACTATTTACAGTTATGATCAATAGAAAGGAACAACTTCAGATGAAATAAATATGATCCGCTCTAGTTCTCTGATGTATAGCTTTAAAAGCAAACATTTTATTTTAGAGACACCTCTAAAATACTTTTGAACTAGGAAAAAGAAAAGTCTTGTAGAACCTGAAACAGCATTCATCATAATATGGCCTGAATGTTCATCGACTATTAACTACTTATGACGTAATATATTCATTTGCCTTAAAAGTTCTAGTTCTGATTGTTTTTGCTGCAACATATTAACTGGGAAATTGGCACATACTTAACTCTGCAGTAACTATTTCAATTGTAGGAATCATCTGGGATTTGAAACTGAAAGGAGCTGATTTGAGGCAAAAAAAAAAAAAGTCCAAACAAACACTCAAATATTTGCCTGTCCCTAATAGCCAATAAAGTCTTGATAACAAAATCAACACTTAATGTATGTCCCTAGGCCTTCTGTATGAATGAAAGTTTGTTTTTCAATTAAGGCTTGAACTGGTAAAGGACCATGGTTTGGTCTCCAATGGGCCATTGCATATCTTATACAGAAAACAAGATGCAGTCAATTTTCTAGCATTTCCAGCTAAAAACAGAAGGTTTTTTTTTACGTGTTTATTTTTATAGCCCATCCCAAACCTAATTATTTATTTATTTACTTTATTTATTTATTTTGTCAAGCATATATTAGACAACAGATATAAGTATAGACATAATTATGAATACATGAGATGGATACAAATAAAAAGGAACATTAGGACAGGGATGGTAGGCACGCTGGTGCGCTTATGCACGCCCCTTACAGACCTCTTAGGAATGGGGTGAGGTCGACAGTAGACAGTTTAAGGTTAAAGTTTTGGGGGTTTGGTGAAGAAACCACAGAGTCAGGTAGAGCATTCCAGGTATTGACCACTCTGTTGCTGAAGTTGTATTTTCTGCAATCAAGTTTGGAGCAGTTTGCTATGAGTTTGTATCTATTGTTTGCCCGTGTATTATTGCAGTTGAAGCTGAAGTAGTCATTGACAGGTAGGACATTGAAGCAGATGATTTTATGTATTACGCTTAGATCAGAATGGAGGCGGCGTGGTTCTAAGTTCTAATGGTGAGAAAGGTATTTGTCCTAGAGAGCTGTTACCAGTTAGCCTAGAAAATTGTATAGATTGTCTAACCTATCATAATGCATCATCACTGATCTTTCAAAAGGATAGAGGACTGGTAGTAATTATGGTAGCTGGATATGGAGATTTGCAGTCATCCAGGTCATGGTTGCCCCAAAATTCTGAAGAAGCTTCTTGGACGAGAAGCCAATCATCTTCAAGGAAAAAGAAGAAAGTCCAGTTGCCTCGTGAAAAAGCATCTTTGGAACAATCCTGGTAGCAGAAATAATTTTATTTATTGGACTCTTAAATTAAAAATGCTTCCAAGGATCTAACCAAAGTAGATGTGGCTAAAAAGAAGATACAGCGATCAATCAAGAAAGATCTATGACTACATGAAGTCCACTATCCTGGGCCTGAATCAGTGGGTGGAAAACAGAATCAGGAAGGTCTGCCAATGGAGTATGGGAACTAGGATATCATTAACAGCTGCTTAGCCATTTTTAAAGTTATGCACAAATAATTCAAATATCCACTCTCCTGATTTTATTGATGAAAGTCTTTGAAGTATGTTTCCCATCATAAAGAACCCCAAAATCAAATACCACAGAAGATTCCTTTATCTGACAGTTCTAAAAAGTAAAAGAAACATGAAGGTGATAGAGGAGAATGATTGGAATGAAAAATCCTCAGTCATATCAAGGTTTAACTTAAATTAATCCAATTGAAGATTGCAGTTAAGGCACTAAGAGAGAGAAGGTCACATTGCATCATTCAAGGCTAGGCCAGAATAATCTTGGATATCATTGATGTACATATAACAGTTAACCTGCATATTTTAGAAACTCTGTAAAAATACTTGCCATTAAAGAAAAAATCACCAACTTAGTGAAGAACATCAGAACAGAAGCAGGAATAGAAACATACAGGAAGGAAAGGAAAGAATTGGCAGGATATGTTATATAGGAACTTTGAGACTTTTTTTTTCTTTTTACAACCCTGTAATTCCTTTTATCGGAATGGAATCAGGGCAACTGAATGGAGCTGAGCATTTACTAGCCAGATGCCCTTCCTGATGCCTACATGGAGTTCACAGTAGATATTTTTCTCTTTGCCCCCTGCTAGAGTAACATCTGTCACCACCTAGGATTGAACTCTCAACCTTCTGAGTGGGAGACTAGCATCTTCACCTCTAGGTCACTGTGCCGCTCAACTTTGAGACTATTTTAGCTAATAAAACAAATAGCAACTGGAAAAAGTGAAAAACAAGAAGACAACATATTTGGATTAACGGGAATGCCCCTTGAGCCCTGCGTAGGAAAAGAAGCCTGAAGTATTTCAACACTGCCCAAAAAGCATCTTCCAAAATCATCAGAAATAAAAGAAGAAATTTCAATAGCCTCTGGCAAAGATGAAGATAAGAAGACTGGAGCACACCAAAAAGCCACCTAGGGACTTAGTCTGAATGAAGATTCAATTACAAGAAACAGAATTGCTTGGCTTGTTCCAGCATTGCAAAGGAACTGTTGAAGGCTTTGTGAAAGAAAACTGCATTGTCAGTAAATGGGATCTTTCCATATTTTTGTTCTCATTTACAATTGTAAATAGGAACCTTCTGTCAGTCCAGAATAAATACTGGATGGGCATTCCTTTTAAAGTTAGCTTTTTTGAAAGCTGGAACCAAAAGAACAAATCTGGTTCAGTTAACAAAATTAAAGCCAGTTATCAACACTTGAGGAGACCTGACTTCACAGGAGATCATCTGAAAGCAAAAAAGAGTCAACATTATCTCAGAGAATAAACTAGTAGACTTTTAATGGAACAGCTGGAAATGAGAGGACAAAAAAATATATAGAACAATAACAATGAGCTGTTCTTTACTCCATGCTGCAGGATAATATTCCTTTATTCCAGAGGAGTGCAAACTTTTTAAGATCAGAGGGTTGATCTGAAGATTAATGTGGATGACACCTGGATTTTCAATGGGGTTCTTGTATATTTTTAGCTGTGCTAATGTCTTATTTGGTTTTATGCACTTCTCAGAGTCCATTGGAGGTAGGCAACCAATATATTCAAATAAATAACCAACCAAACAGACAAATAAATAAATTTTAAAAATAGAAAAATAAATTAGAAAATAGAAAAATAAATAGAAAAATAAATAAAAATAGAAAAATAAATAAATAAAAAATAGAAAATGAAGTGTAGTATTAAAAGTGCTTGGAGGCTGCCTTATCATGTCAAAATGATGGATGTGTGCTTAGTTTCATGACATATTCAGGAAAAGGGAAAATGGACTTAAGAAATCAATGAACCGGCAATATTACTCAATTTGTTGTGCTCAGCTAATGAAAAGAAAGTTTTCAGCATAGTTGACAAAAGAGATCATGCTTATATTGAAATAGGATGGGACAGAAATGCAGCTCATGGCCATCTGAAAACATTACAGAAACCTGTGGAAAGAAATATCCATCTGGTTCAGTTCCAGGATGGGAGAAAGACACTAGAAACATGGAGGCTGTTTGGAAAGATGGTTTATTGATGAAGCAGAACCACATGTGGCTCTGGGCAGCTGACCACATGGAATTGAAAGGAGGGGGGTTATACTTTCTCTTGGACTTTGCACTAGAGCTTCCTGTTCCTGTTCCTGTGCAAGAACAGCTATTCTATTGGCTGTTGTCAGACTCCCATGGGGTCATGTAGGGATCATAGCTGGCTCTATAGGCAAAGTACAAATCCTAGGTGCTTGTCTGAGCTAAGTTTGGTTGAAGTTCAGACTGTCTGAGATGATGCAATGACTGACATACCTTTAGGAGATTGTGCAATGTAGTGAGCTCTGTGTCTTCTGCTAAATGGTAGTGGGTTAATCCTATTATGTCCTGAAGAATCATGTCCTGTTCTTCTTAATCCCAACATCCTGGAGCTGAAGGTCTTTTGTTTTATAGATAGGCTGGTCCCATCTTTATTAATGGGCACAAAACATCGGGGTGAGAGTGAGTCTGCTTCCTGCCTCTAAAAAAAAACATGTTTCTCCATTTCTTATTTAGGGGAATATAATATTCTGCCTTTTTAATATTTCCCAAAATACTTCATTCTTTTGGGAGAGGGAATGGCTTCTCACAAGGAAAATCAATCAAGAGATCACCGGATCCAGGAAGACAGAGGAAAGATACTTTGTTCTTTCCCAAAGTGTTGATTCATAATATATATGAAATATATATGAAATATATTTTATCTCCCAGTCCAAAAGAACTAATAGAGATTTTTGCTCCCTTTTCATCATAAATCCCTGATTTTGAAACTTTTATAAGCATTTGTTTGGAAACCCACAGAAACTGGAATGTGGATCTGAATTTCCATAATAACATAGAATTTTCATTTTCTGAGAAAATTTGTTTGGATTTCTATTGGGTAGTTTCTAAAGACTTCAGCCAATAAAATGAGCTTTTGCCAAAACTAAGATAGATTCTCTTTGAAGACGCTGCAGAAGCAAACTACATTTGGTGTACCATCATTTACAGTCAGTAGAGGGAGTGCTTTCTTTGAAAAGGGGCTAATGCGGGGGAGGGGGGTTGATTCCCAGGTTGCAATAATACTGACTAGACATGGTAGATAAAAGGGGGAAAGAAAGAAAATGCATTTTTCAAAAAGGCAACCAATGTGGGTGCTGCTTTGCATAAAAATTCCGTAAAGTGCACAACAAGTTATAATTAGTTATTATATAAATATAATACATAATAAAGAGAACTGTGGCCATGCAGAGCAAGAGAACCCAACTATTAATGTGCATATAATAATAATTATATTACTGAAAATAATGCTACAGGTTGAAATCATGTGCATATCATGTGCATTGTGGAGAAGCCACAAAGATTTCAAAAATGACATCATAGGTATCATGATGTCATCATTAAGGTGATGGTGCAAAATGATGCAAGCACGTAATTTATGTCACTGGCAAAATGAGTTCCCTCATTTTGCTCACTGGCAGATGATGATCATAAACCTAAACCTCTCATTACATTTCCCTTGAACAATATTTAATGCAGAGAAGTGGTTTTGGAGGGATAGTGGACTGGACTAATTAACTGGACTATAATCTGATGCTCTGTTTTATCATTTATTATTAGATTTGCACGCCATTTTTCTTCCCACTTGACAAGCTAAAATAGCAACCATTTTTTTAAAAAAAAAGTAAAACAAGTGGTATTAATGCAGTTAAAATCCACATTAAAAACAAGCATTAAATGAATGATATGGGATATGATTTGATAACTAAAAATTGATAAACCGGTATATACAAATTTTCACAGCTTTAGTCACAAATTGACTTCTGTGGACCTTACTTCATGCTTAAGAGGTCTGTAGGTGTATCAAAAGCAACATAGCAGGGAAAGAATTCTGATTTACATGTTTAATTACAGGTTTTACATAAAAACACTTGTCTATCTGGAATTTATTAACCATGGGAAGTCTCTAACCATGATATTAAGTGGTCACACATCTGGGCAAATGATAATAAACTGAGCTATAATACTTTTATGCAGCTGAATTTTCAATTCACATTCTGAGATTCTTTATTAGGTAGTCATGCTTTAACACTCCAAGCTTTGTCGTTGCTGTTTTCACCTGACTTCCAATTCATTTCTTTTGTGTGTGTTCAAAATAATGTTTTGAAAATGAACTACTTTAGCAATTAATGCTAGAGTAATATATAGTAGACATCTTGTACCTCTTTTCTCTAAATGTAAAATGAAATATAACATTTGAGGTATATTTATTGTTACTGTGTTAAGATTCTCACTGTTGCAAGTTGTAATTCCATTTCAACTGAGATATTTCTATTTAATTCCACCAAACCATATATTTCTTCAAAAGTCATTGAACCATTGCTGTATATAATAGCTGCAAGGATTGTTAAGTTTCTGATTGGAAAAGGTTTTTGATTCTTTCTTTGGAACAATGATTCATCTAATTGTGGAGTTATGCTTCAATGTCAATATTGCCCATGTAAAAGGTAAAACTGATTCTGACTGGAAGCCATCCTTCAATTATAATGTTATAGTTTTCTGCCGCTCTGGAGATTTGTGTCCCCCCACCACCATAGAATCATATTTTTCTGTAATTAAAGTGAGTTGTGTTCTTTTCTAGATGGGGGACCCTTCAGACAGTTGCTCATGCTCTAGGGTTTCTTCTTCTTCTTCTTCTTCTTCTTCTTCTTCTTCTTCTTCTTCTTCTTCTTCTTCTTCTTCTTCTTCTTCTCCTCCTCCTCCTCCTCCTCCTCCTCCTCCTCCTCCTCCTCCTCCTCCTCCTCCTTCTCCTCCTCCTCCTCTGCCTTTTCCATCTTCTCATTCTCTGTCTTCTCCTCCTTCACCTTCCCCTCCTCCTCCTCTTTACATTTATAGTTTCATTAGCATCAACCAAGTATGTTCAGTTTAAATTCAGTAGGGGTAATTATCTGAACCGTATCTTTTGTTTTCATATTGTAGAAGGAAAAACTCCAAGCTACTGAAGTGATTTTCCCTTCCTTATGTTTGTTAATCTTCATAGGAGATTGATGTCTAGCTAAACTTATATTTTGACATTTCTTCAATTTTTTAAACTGACTACTAGTTTGGAGAATTTATGCAAACTCATCAACATTGTTTGTCTCTGAGCCAGAGTCCAAAAATCTAGTTACCAACAAATGCATGATTCATATCCATGCTACAAAATCTCTGTATTTCTTCATTTACTGGTACACTAAAATGAAAAATTAGGCTTTACATTTCAAGACAGTGAACATTTACTGAAAACTGATTATTTTTTTTATAGAACAGCTTAAGAAATTCCACAAATCTGCACATTCAGGTACTGCATTAACATTCATTATCATTAAAAATGTTATTACTCCTGTCCATGCTTTATGGTAATTCTCAAATGTAGACTTGTCATATTACAGGTGAACTCTCAAATATTTGTTGCAGGATGATTAAGACTCAGGTTGGGAAAAAAAAAGACCAAGGATCCCCAAAATGTGGTCCTTTAGACTTACCAAGAAAGTCCAGTTCACTTTTGGAAACAGTACCTTTGGGACAACCATGATCTGAATAAATGAATCTTCATATACATTTTCTTTTAACACTTCCTATTATGTGTTTTATACTTTGGACCAGTGGTGGGTTGCTCTTGGTTCACACCAGTTCTATAGAACTGATAGTAAGACCGGCGGGAGGCTCCACCCACTGAGCCTGATGTCATCAAAATGCTTCTGTGCATGTGCAAAAGAGCATGCACGCGCACCCTCATTGCAAACCAGTAGTAAAGGTAAGTAGAACCCACCCTTGCTTTAGACCATGCACCTTTCTTTCTTTCCATCTTTCTTCATAACTGAAGGGCACTCCTTGCCCAATGATTCCTGTTCAGAGATTGAAAAGAAAACTTGACTTCTTGAGCTGTAGGAAAAATCATCAAAAGAGGATCAACTAAGCAGGGGTGGGCTTCAAAAATTTTAGCAAGGGGTTCTCTGCCCGGTTGCTGGGTGTGGTGGATGTGGCCTAGTCAGCCTCCTGCACCATGGTGGGGGTGTGTGTTTTTGCCCTCCCCGGGCTCCAGAGGCTTTCCTCAAGCCTCCAGGAGGCAAAAACGATCTCCCCAGGCTCAGGAGACCCTCTGGAGGCTGGAAACAGGCCCATTTCCAGCCTTCCTGAACTTCCAGTAGGCCCGTTTTTTGCCCTCCCCGAGCCTCTGCATGGGCCCTGCACTTACCTGCATCCAAAACAGGCCACGTGGGGACTCCTGGGAGGGGCAGGGTGGGCGGGACCAGTCAGAAGCGGGATTTGGGGGGTTCTCTAAAATGCATAGAATTTTAGCCAGAGGTTCTCCCGAACTCCTGCGAACTCCCAGTAGCCCACCCCTGCAACTGAGAAATCTAGTCTTTCAGATAGATGGATTTTGTATTCCAAATCTTCAAAATTCCAGACTATTAGATAGATAGATAGATAGATAGATAGATAGATAGATAGATAGATAGATAGATAGATAGATAATTTTATTTCTATACCGCCCCTCTCCCGAAAGACTTGGGGTGGTGCACAGCCAAGTAAAAACACAATACAAACATCATAATTAAATTTTAAAATTATTAAAATTCTTACATTTGCGGCCGAAATTCGTTAAGAACCCCAAAATTTAAAAACTCCAAATTTAAAACTCCATTACAAAGATAGCCCTGCCTGTCAGAAGAGCAGGGTCTTGAGGGCACAGCAAAAAACTTGGAGGTCAGAGATTGTGTGTATTTCCGGGGGCAGTTCGTTCCAAAGGGCAGGGGCTCCCACAGAGAAGGCTCTTCCCCGGGTGTCGCCAGCCAACATAATTTGGCCAACAGTACCCTGAGGAGTCCCTCCCTGTGGGAGCAAACTGGTCGGTGGGAGGCTATCGGTGGCAGAAGGCGGTCTCATAGATACCCAGGTCCTGAGCCATGGAGCGCTTTAAAGGTGGTAACCAACACCTTGAATCGCACCCAGAAGACCACTGGGAGCCAGTGCAGCTCGCACAGGAGAGGCGTTATTAATAGGTGGCAGCAACTTTGTTCACATTTGTCAGTGTGTACTTACATATGCTTATGCATACATAAGCATACCCATACAAACAATCATATACAATATGTCATTACCATTATACTATGTTTATTTTTGACAGTTATATTATATTATTTTTTTAAAAAAACAAAATTATTGGCGACAAAGATCCAGAGCAAGTCTGTGCAAAAGTAGCTGGGGGGATTTTTAATAATAGCTGATCTCTCTTATAGATAATTCCTTGCTGTTTATATGATTCCTTGATCTCTTAATTGATCTATATTTGATCACTTCCTGTGCCTCATCTTCTGAAATTTGATGTCAGCCATATGGACCTCTGAATGGTGTGTTTGCCCAGCTTCTGCAACATTGATGAAGGTCTATGGTCTCATCTGCAGTTTTATGGCCTGGTTTGGTGATAAGTGATTTATGAAACTATATTTAATTCTGCATGAATCTCTGTTAGGCTATAGAGGCAGAAGCCTTCTATAATTCCTTAATTGCATTGCTTAGTTCTGTTTTTTTTTTCTTCCACCAAAGAAAAACAGTTATTTCTAGTGAGTAGTTACTTGCATTTTTTTCTGTTTTTTTTAAAACAATGGATCAAATTTCAATTTCAATTTCAAATCTTTATTGTCAGTGCACAACATATGTACAATGAGATTGGTTGAGTTCCCTAAGTGCAACCCCCACAACACAATATAACTCACAGTGAAGACAGAAAATCCCTAACCCAATATTTATTTATTTATTATTTATTTATTAATCCAATTTATATGCCGCCCTTCTCCATAGACTCAGGGCGGCTTACAATGCATTATAGCAATAGCCTGCATACTTTTTTATATATACCTGCTTATTAGGGCTTTCACCCCCCCCCCAAGCGGTGTTGTTCTATATTGAACTTATTGCCCCCACAATCCGAGTCCTCAATTTACCTACCTTGAAAGGATGGAAGGCTGAGTCAACCTTGAGCATGGTGAGATTCGAACTTGCACTAATTGCAGGCAGTTGGCAGCTAAGTGCTAGCACTTAACAGCACTTTAGTCCGCTGCACCATCGAGGCTCGTAATATGATATAATAAATCATATTAACAAAACACCCAGTCCTATTGCACCAGTGTGAACATGTTACATGTTGCGCCAGCCCTGCAAGTCCATCGTACTATGTAGTTATGATGTTATTTCTCTCTCTCTTTTTTTTTTTATTAATTGATTTTTTATTAAATAACGTAATAGTACAATTCAATATTTTCGGTTTGGCTACGTGTAATCATGCTGTATACTTATATAAGTGGTATCTAATAGATTACATAAATATTTTAAAATTAAGATATAAAATACTCATAAACTATTACAATCTACATTATGATGCATGTTATTACTTAAAATATATAGGTTACATACATAGTTTGATACTACCCTTCTTAATTCAAATTAGCATTTACGTTTATTTTCCAACCATCTATACCACATTTCCCATACCATGTAGAATTCCGAGTCCTCATTCTCATTTAGCACATGAGTTAGCCTGCACATTTTTGCGCATTCTAATATTTTACTGATTACCTGTTCTTCCGTTGGGCATCCTTTCTCTTTCTATGATGTTATTTGTCATTCAGGATTCTGACAGCCCATGGATAAAAACTCTTCTTCAGCCTGTTTGTGCATCTGGCTATGCTTCTATATCTCCTTCCCGATGGTAGGAGGATAAAGAAGTCGTTAGCAGTGTGTGAGGTGTCCCTGAAGATTTTCCTCACTCTTCTAAGGCAGCGAGCCCTAATGATCTCATCTATTGGTATCAGGGGACAGCCCACAAAGTTTTGTGCTGTGCTCACCAAAATGTGACATTTTGTGATTTTTGTACTAAATATTATATCACTTTACTGGATTTCAAAAGAAACTTTAATAATAAATTTATTTAATATTAACATGGGATCTATAGAATATTTTTTCTGTATCTTTTTTTCTCCACTTTTCTATCTGTATGTCACTAATCACAGTAGTATGCATGTGTAAAATAAAAAATGTTGTTTTTAGAACTATAAATATAGAATAAGTACACATGTATTATTTTTGAAAAGATATCTTCATATTTGAATTTAAATGTGATTTTTGAAATGCAATACACGCCCACCAAGTCACACCCACAGAACCGGTAGTAAAAAAATTTGAAACCCACCGCTGAGAAGACCCTATACCATTTCAAACAAGTAGCTGTCCAGTTTCTTCTTAAAAACCTCCAGTGATGAAGATGTCAGCATTCCAGTGCTGACATATGAAAAAAGAGGAGAAGCTTGAACTTTTGCCTACTTAATTCCTTTGAAGATTCTGTTTCCTCGGAGATGGGAGGAGGGGGGGACATTCCTGTGATCTGACGGAGATGGGATGAGGAGAGTGGCTTGGAAGATAGCTAATGAGACGCAGAGAATTGGGGATTGGAAAGGGAGGGATTGGGGGGCAAAGGTCAGTGCTGACCGCGAAAGAGCCAGGGACAGATCACTATGCTCAATAAAGAGAAAATTTCCTCAAAGATCGGCAGTTTGGAAATTCATTTATTTTGAGATAGCATCGAAACCTGACAGAAGCACCCACAATTTCTGAAGGCAAGTTGTTCAACTGGTTAATTGTCCTCACTGTTAGGAAGTTTCTCCATAATTCCAGGTTGCTTCTCTCCTTGATGAGTTTCCATCCATTGTTTCTTGTCCTGCCCTCTGGTGCTTTTGAGAATAATTTGACCCCCTTTTCTTTGTGGCAGCCCCTCAAATACTGGAATACTGCTATCATGTCACCCCTATCATGTCACCCTCCTTCCCCTGCCACACCCACCAAGCCATGCCATGCCTAGCAAGCCACTCTCACAGAACTGGTAGTAAAAAAATTTGAAACCCACCACTGCCTCTGAGTAGATATCTATAAGATTGCACAATAATCTTATTGTGGTGATTATACAATAAGGAATCAGGTGATTATCCTTCAACATTTCACCTAAAGAGCTATAGTAAACCAGAGGAATTTTTCAAGAATTTCATATAACTCTACTTTAGTTGTGAGCATGTTAAATGCAATTCCATAGCATATGTTGCTTGATTTGTACATTCTGGAAGTCATCAGGCTATATTAAATTCCTGACATGGAAAGAAATACAGTCATCAAGTCTAGTGAGGCAGCTCTGGAATCTTAATCAACTGCTTAACTTAATCTACTTTCCATTTCCAACCTATTTGTCTGCTGCTTTTCCATAGTAGGACAGATATCTCTTCACTGGAGAGGATGTTTTCCTTCCTGTAATTATTGTATTTTATCTCTCAAGTCAAGAGCTTCACAATAAATAACAATTATGCCACCAAAGAGGAAAAGAAATGTATTCATTGAAAGAGAAAATATTCCAACGAAAGTCAAAGTTTATGTGCAAACCTAGGTATCTAGAATTTCAGAATCTAATAAGTAAATTATGTTCCATTTTTTAAAAAGTTTTTTTATTTATAATACAAATTAAAAACAATGGACATAGCGTGACATCTCCGGTTTAAACATTTTCATCAAATTTTGTCATATAAATAATACACTTATTTACACTAATTATCACTTTTCAAATACGTATATTCTTTCATCCATATAAATTATTTCAATATCTGATTCAATCGTATTTATCATAACAAATTAGCATAAAAAGTTCCAAACATTTTACTCGTCAATGGTCCTATATCCCAGCATTTCTCGTCCTTTCCAGCCAATAATAAAATTTGTTCCAGATTTCATAATACTCTGATTCATCCTTATCTTTAAGTTCCAAGGTCAGTCTGTCCATTTCCACGCAAAATAATTTTTAGCTAACACTTCTTCTTCTGTGGGAGTCTCTTTGTTTTTCCATTTTGTGCAAAAGCTAATCTTGCTGCTTTTAGAATGTGTAACATTAGGTAAATTGTGCTCTTATTGTATTTACCCTCAATAATACCCAGCAAAAAGAATTCTGGTTTTGCTTCTATATTTTGCATTAGTATCTCCTCTATCCATTGTCTTATCTGGTGCCAAAATCTTTCAGCTTTTGGGCATTCCTACCACATGTGATAAAAGGTCCCTGGCACTACCTCACACTCCCAACACATCGATGAATGTTTTTTGCTTATTTTTGCTAATCTTGTGGGTGGAGAATGCCAAGTAAATTATGTTCCATGAGAAATAACTAACAGTAAAACTAGATCTCTTTTTTTTAAATAAGTGGCTAGTAGCTAACTTGTTGACTTCAGACAACATCCTAAATCAGAGTACAATGAGATTGGAGATGTTGTGACAATCTGCGACTGCCTTAGCATGTTGTGTGAGGACAATTGCTATGTTGCTCCTTAAAGTATGCTATTTTTGTTCAGGCATTTTGTTCATGTTATATGGCCAAACAAAAAATGTATTTTGTTCATCTGAGTTAAGTATGTGGTATTATCCAGGCTCAGCATTTTTTTAAAAAAAAATGTAAGCATGATGGAACAGTTTTGACCATAGTATACATTAACACTGCATAAAATTGTTGTCCCAAACAATTCAACAACAATAAAATGAATGAAATAAAGCCAAACATCAATTAATAATATTTCTTTTCCAATAAATTTTTGTGAAAGGCTAAAAAGCATACAGATTTGATGCAAACGTCTGACATTTCAAGCATAAGCATTGTTGCATGAATATAAAACATAAATTCTGAAAGCTTAATCTGATAAACCATAAGCAATTATCTGGGATAGTGTCAGCAATGGAACAGTACCGTTGGGATGTGTGTATGCATTCTTTTTTTCTTTTTCAAGGATTTCAATGTAACTGGAGAGGTAGAGAGAAAATGAATATTAAGAAATGTTTCTGAACTAGATGAAGAGTTTTAAATTATCTTTTTTGGCACATTCAACAAAGGTTAATTTCTTCATTTTTCCCATCCATTTATAGGCAAATTACCTTAAAATGTTTTGATCTACAATTTAGTTTGTACTTAGTAACATGTTGAAGAAAAACTTGTTATGTGTAATCTATTTTCTTGTACTTGTTTGAGGTACAATATTCAGATTCTAAATTTATTTCTAATAAAGAAGCATAATAAAACTGGCCATATTTTTCCTACAGTAATGCATTTGTGTGTTTATCTGTTGACCTTTACCCACAAATAGTTGTTATACCTGGCTGTGAAAGAGTATCTTCTTTGAATACTGTCATGCCTCCAGCATATAATTTGTGTATTTTTATTGCTGCTGTTCTTTAATGTGTCTTGAGCTCCATTTGGTGGCCAAACACAATCTTTCATTGCTTAGAACATTGTGGTCAAAATGTTTGGTAACATTTTGACCTTAATGAGTACCTATACTGTCTGAGAAGCCAGACTCCATTTTGTAATGTTCTAAATTAACAGAAACATCTAGAAGAATCCAGTTTAATCTGTGACACATGTTCTTCTGAAGACAAAATACACAGCATTGCTGTTTTACCTTATCCTGTTCTTCAATAAAGCATCAAGATCTATGTACATAGTATGGTTTATTAAAATATAGAAGGGTAATCTGAACAGCGAGCTACATACAGGGTAATGTGTAGTAAGGACAGAGCACATCCTGTATTTGATATACTTTCATATGTATTCCACCAGAAAGTTATTTAAAATGTTTTTAGGCTACACACTATCCAAGGGAACAATTAATTTGGCTGTAATTACTATGAATCTTGGATTTGAAATATTAACTTAAAGGGTGATAACATGATATGTGAAAGTCAATTTGATGGCGAAATTAAAGAACTTAAAGTAGAAACTAGGAGAACATGACTTCTAGTGTGGCCTTAAGCACAAAGCCAGCTGGTGATGTTGGGCCAGTCTCTTACTCAAAACTGTAGGGAGAAGAGAATGTGAATATTCTAAGATATTGTCAGGAAAACTGCAGGGGACTAATTCAGATAGTTGCCAGAAGTCAGAATTGACTTGAGGATTAAAATACTAAAGGAAAATCTTATGATACATGAAGAACAAAAGAAAAAACTTCTCAGGTCAAGCTCAGCTATGGTTGACTATCTTGACACAACTATGTAGCTTTCTTGGCAGGAATATATAATATCGAGCCTCAGTTGGGTCTTGCCATCAAGGGGGAGGACGATGAGGAGGGGGCGAGCTGCTGGACTCTCTGGGGGCGTGTCATCAGCTGTTTGAGAAGCCTTTATCACTCGCGCACAAAACGAAGCAAATGCTTTCATCGGAGATCGGGGGGGCATGGGGTATACAGATGATGCTGCCTTGTGATGTAACAGAGGTGCGCTCCTCCCACAGGCCAGCGAGGGGAAGGAGGGATGATGTTGACTGTTTGTCAATTGAATTATTGCACTCCTCCTACAGGCCAGCTAGGGGAAGGAGGGGTGATGTTAACTGTTTAATTGCCAATTGATTTCTTGCTGCGGATATAAAAGGCACTACACTGCGATTGCTTGTAGTGCTAACTTTAAACCTTATTTCTGGCTTGTGCCTTTCTCCTGCCTGTGTTTGCTGTGCTGAACCTAATTAAAGAAATTGCAACCGCTTTATTCCCTTCTGGTGGTGGCTTGTTTCCAGTGCAGTTGGGTGGACTAGCCGAGAGAAAGTTAGTGCTAAACTGTTTATAAAACTTTCAAAATGTGAGTTCCATAAATAAAAAATAGATTACCTCGGGTATAGGATCTCAAGCGATGGGATAGAAATGGATCCATGTAAAGTCCAAGCTATAGTTGAGTGGCAAGTACCGAAAACCAGGAAACAACTCCAAAGTTTCCTTGGTTTCGCAAATTTCTATCGCCAATTCGTCCCCGCATTTTCCACTATAGCACTACCGTTAACAGACCTGTTACGCACTAAATCCACTGTGATAAAACCAACACCAAACCAGTTATTGCAATGGACAGCTCAATGTCAAAGTGCGTTTGAACAGTTGAAATATCTTTTCACCAGAGAACCGGTACTTAAACACCCTGATCTGTCGCATGAATTCATCGTTCAAGCCGATGCTAGTGATGTTGCTGTGGGAGCTGTGTTGTTGCAAAAAGATGAACAGGATAGGATACACCCTTGTGCTTATACCTCACGCAAATTAAACACCATGGAGTGAGGGTGGGCGATCTGGGAAAAGGAGGCCTTCGCTGTCCTTTGGGCTCTACTTACGTGGCATCACATCCTGGAAGGGGCTACCATCCCGTTTGAAGTATGGACAGACCATAAAAATTTAGAGGCATTACAAACGCCTAGACATCTGTCTCCAAAGCAACTACGCTGGGCACAATATTTCCGAAGATTCAATTTCAGACTCAAATATGTGCCAGTGGGAAAGAACTTCCTCGCCAACGCACTTTCTCGCATGCCACAATATAACAGTAAACGCAAGGAAGTAGTGGAATCTCTTATACCACCCATTGAGAGTGGGCATGCGGTGGCAGCAGTGTTATGGAAAGACGCGTCCTTCTTAATGACTCTTCGGATAGCTATCAGCCAGGATACGTGGTTAAATCAAAACCAAACGTCAATAGTCCCACGAGATGGATTAGGGTGGAATGGGGATCGTTTATACATTCCAGAACGGCTTCGGGCTACAGTCTTACGATGGTGCCATGATGCCAAACCATCAGGTCACTATGGTTTCCTTAAAACACTTCATCTGTTTAGACGTCAATTTTGGTGGCCACAAATGTGTGATGAAATTGAACGTTATGTAAAAACGTGCCCAACATGCGCGGCAGCAAAACCATGGTCAGGGAAACCACTCAGTCGATTACAATCGGTGGCTGATCCTAGTCGTCCGTGGGAGGAGGTGGTGATGGATTTTATAGTGGACCTTCCACCCAGCAATGGACATACCGTTATTTGGACAGTAGTAGACTTATTTTCAAAGCAGGTGCATTTTATACCCTGTCGGAGTTTACCATCTGCTCGACGATTGACAGCCATGTTTATACAACATATCTACCGCCTTCACAGGGTCCCAAAGCGTATTATATCAGATCGGGGTGTCCAATTCACTGCCAAGTTTTGGAGGTCTTTCATTCATAGGATAGGGTCTACTCAAGGATTAAGTTCAGCTTTCCATCCCAGTACAAATGGAGCAGCCGAACGGACTAATGCTGCTGTGGAACGATATCTACGTTTCTACGTTTCGTATCACCAATCAGCTGAAGTCGCATACAATAATATCACCGTTTGCTGAAGTCGCATACAATAATATCAGCTACCGTAGCATGGGATTTTCTCCTTTCCAAATCATCTTTGGAAGAGAATTCCCTGCCATACCTGAAGTAGAACCTCCAGCTACAGGTGTATCTACGCATTCCGGTTGGGCCGACAAGATCCGACAAACGTGGCCAGCGGTAAAAATGGCACTTCAAAAAGCAGCAAATGAATACAAACTTTATGTCGATAAAAAAAGAGCTGACCCAAAACCGTTTTCTGTAGGGAATCACGTGTATCTATCAACCAAATACTTGAAATTACGATTACCTAGTAGGAAACTAGGTCCCAAATACATAGGTCCTTTTCCTATAACACGTGTGATCAACCCTGTCACTGTCATGCTTAAGCTACCTTCACTGTTAGGAAAAATACATCCTGTTTTTCATAGCAGCCTCCTTAAACCTATCAAGGAGGAAAGACCCACACAACAGCCTGTTTCCCCAGGACCGAGTCATTCAGATCAGTATGAAATAGATAAAGTGTTGGATTCACGTCTACATAGAGGCAGGTTACAGTACTTTGTAAGGTGGAAGGGTTATCCACTAGCACAAGCATCTTGGGTGGCAGCTCCAGACATTCATGCCGACCGGCTGCTCCGTCGGTATCATTGTAAATATCCAAATAAACCAGGTCCCAGTGGGTAGAATGGTTGCTATACTAACATCTTTATTTTGTTTCCTGCAGGTGGACTCCTGGTAGAGAGGAGCCGCCTATCGAGCCTCGGTTGGGTCTCGCCATCAAGGGGGAGGACGATGAGGAGGGGGCAAGCTGCTGGACTCTCCGGGGGAGTGTCATCAGCTCTTTGAGAAGTCTTTACCACTCACACACAAAACGAAGCAAATGCTTTCATCGGAGATCGGGGGGGCATGGAGTATGCAGATGACACTGCCTTGTGATGTAACAGAGGTGCGCTCCTCCTACAGGCCAGCTAGGGGAAGGAGGGATGATGTTGACTGTTTGATTGCCAATTGAATTATTGCGCTCCTCCTACAGGCCAGCTAGGGGAAGGAGGGGTGATGTTAACTGTTTAATTGTCAATTGATTTCTTGCTGCAGATATAAAAGGCGCTACACTGTGATTGCATGTAGCGCTAACTTTAAACCTTGTTTCCGGCTTGTGCCTTTCTCCTGCCTGTGTTTGCTGTGCCGAACCTAATTAAAGAAATTGCAACCGCTTTATTCCCTTCTGGTGGTGGCTTGTTTCCAGTGCAGTTGGGTGGACTAGCCGAGAGATAAATTATTTTCCTCTGATTCATTCCAGTGTGTGGAGTCCTTGGTACTCTCTGGACTTGGTTATTTATCATTAAGTAGTGGTGATGTTACTTCATTGGGTAATGAAATATCTTCAAGCAAACAACTAAGCACCAAGGACTACACAAATCAATCCTGAGCTGCATATATTCTCTTTTATTGTTCAAATTTAGTTGAGATTTCCCAGCATTCCTCCTTCCATGGTCTAATAACCAGCTTAACTTTTTGGTGATCAAACAAGGTCAACTAAGTTTTGCCACTGACTATGACAGATTTATCTTAAGAAAGGTGCCTACTGAATGAGATAATACTTCATTGAATATTCATGTTTCATGTTTCAGCTTTCATAAAGTGTGATCTGCTTGGCATCTTCTAAGAGATTCCAAACATTAAGAATCAATGTCTATGGAGATTCTCAATAATTCAGGTCATGGTTGTCCCAAAGGTGCTTATTTCAAAAGGGAACTGGGCTTTCTTTGGGTTTTTTATTTGAAAATGTTTCCTTTCTCATCCAAGAAGCTTTTTTAGTTCCAACTAACTTATGGCTATTGGAAGGATTTTTATTCTTTGCAGTCAGCCAATCATTAGCACTCCACATTTAAGGTTCATTGTGTTGTACAGTCTGGGTCAGTGAGTTTACCAGCTCTGGCGGGAAACAAAGATTACCACATACATTATTATCTCATCAGGAAAATATGAATTATATGAATTCTTGCACACTATGGAATTAAACATGTGAACAAGATATGATTTATAGAATGAGAACCATTCCTATCTCTATGAGACAAGAATGGTTCTCATACTATAAAGCTGGTATTAGCAAGGCAGTAAGGAATGATGAGGCTGATCATTTTATTTTGTCCCATATTGACATTGATAAGCTCTTTGTTGTCCTCTTAATCGTCTTTGTGGATTTTGATATGTTCTTGCCAACTTTAATTCTCAGTAAAGTTAAATGTTCAAGACCGGTTCAGGAAATTTTATATCCTCCCATATAACTGGTAAAAATGAGTATTCTACAAAAGAGAAATCAAACCACATATAGAATCAACAATTCATCACATGGGGAAAACAGTGGAAAACAAACTAAGATTTTTAAAAACTCAAACATTCAAATACATCCATCTGGTCACTAAGAGTCAACACTCTTTGATTTGATGGCATTATTATTGCTATTGGTCTTCTCATTGTTCCTGGCGCTCATCTCCTCCCACTTGTGACTGCATGACTGTAATTTGTTGCTTTTATCCTTGCAATTGATATTGATATTGATTGTTCCTAGTATGATTTGATTGCTTATTGTACCGTATGACTGTCACTGGGTGTTGTGCCTTGTGATTCTTGACGAGTGTATCTTGTCTTTATATGTACACTGAGAGCTTATGCACCAAAGACAAATTCCTTGTATGTCCAATCACACTTGGCCAGTAAAGAATTCTATTCTATTTTATTCTATTCTATATAACCATCATCTAGAGACTCTCAAAATACGGATTTATTGCCTGCTTTTTGCCATATTTATTTTTAAATATCGGTAGGGAATCAACTTGTAAATTTTGACCAGTTCCTATAAAAATTGAACAGGGGAAATGTTATTCACCAACATCCATCACTAATACTCTTTTGCTCTAGATTCATGATATGGTGACATGTCTTCCAGGGGATTATTGCTTTTAATGAAAATAGATCCTGCCATAAAATTTAGCACCAAATTTTAGAAGCACAGTATCTTTTGGTTCACGTAATGCACAAAGCCATATGTGTAGGCTAAAATCCTACAGGTAAAGAAAAATCCATAGCAAATCCAGCTCAGCCTGCAAGTTATGCATGTAACTTCAATCATATTTTCAGCCGTGCTTGGTAATCTTTGTTGCTGCTCTTCAACCAACAATGCTCTTTTGATGACCACTTCTCCCCCACCCACCCACTCATCCCCACTGGTCTGCTGCCTTCTTTTGATTTGTTTGAAATTGACTCCCATCTGCAGAAATGAGAATGGCCCATTTTTCTTACTGTTAGTAAAAAAAACTATAAATGGCCTATGGTTTCAATTTTTCCAAATATCACAAATGACGACTCCTGAGGAGATAACTGTTGCGGTGACTTTCACTTTGAGTTTCCTTAAGGATAGATATAATTCCCTCGTACAGCGTGTACAGTGTGATAACCCATTTGTAACCATCCTTTTAGAGTGAGCCCATTTCAGTTAGAGAACTTAACAGCAGATTGGGATTTATTTCAGGAATCTTTTCATAAGACCAGCTTTTTATTTTCTTTCAAAAAACAATAGTATTTCAATATAGAATAGAATAGAATAGAATAGAATAGAATAGAATAGAATAGAATAGAATAGGAGTAGAGTAGAGTAGAGTAGAGTAGAGTAGAGTAGAGAGAATAGAATAGAATAGAATAGAATAGAATAGAATAGAATAGAATAGAATAGAATAGAATAGAATAGAACAGAATAGAATACTTTATTGGCCAAGTGTAATTGGACACACAAGGAATTTGTCTTTAGTGCATATGCTCTCAGTGTACATAAAAAGACAAGATACATTCATCAAGAATCATAAGGCACAACACTTAATGATAGAAATAGAGTACATATAAGCAATCAAATCATATTAGGAAACAGTCAATATAAATCGTAAGGATACCAGCAATAAGGTTACACTCATACAGTCATAAGTGGGAGGAGATGGGTGATAGGAATGATGACAAGATTAATAGTAGTGCAGACTGAGTAAATAGTTTGACAGTGTTGAGGGAATTATTAGGGTTGCAATAAATGAATTATTCTGCATATGAGAGCTGTGCAATTAAAAGAATTAAAAGAAGCGAAGAAGTAGAAGGGGTGTGCTGTGGACCATATCAGTCAAGGCCTATAGAGATTCTCAGTCATCCAGGTCACAGTTGTCCCAAAGGTGCATTTTGCTTGAAGGTGTTTGGCTTCTCATCCATGGTGGGATCTAGGAGAAGACTCTTTTCTGACATGGCCCCTGCCCTTTAGGACATCTTGCCACCAGAACTGAGATCCACCCCTACCTTCTTATCCCTCTGGAAGGGCCTCAAAACCTGGTTCTGTCAATCAGTTTGGAGTGCCCGATGGTGGCGCTCTGTGTTGAAAGTAGCATGAGCATAGAGTAAGCATAGAGTAAGATTCTACCTCCTTAGATACTTGGTTTTATCTAACTCTTGTTGATGTTTTTAGATTTGTGTTTTCATTCTCTTGTAAGCCACAAGAGTTGCTTTGTATAGTGAGATGGGTGGTACTGTATATACATACATACTGAAGTGGTTCGGGAATGATGAGAGGCACAAGCAAGCAAGTGACAACAGCTCTTTAATATACAGTGAGACTTCAGCAAAAACTCAGAGGCTGCAGTCCTCCTTATATACAATCCTGGAGAGACTGTCAGCCAATCAGAAACGTAGGCAGGTTTGAAACTCCCGCTTAAAAGTATCAATACATAACACCCCTCCCTTCCCAGAAGGCACTAACACTCAAAAATTAACATATGTACAAACAAAGTCTCGCAGGTGCTTAGGCTGAGTTCTCGCCCTAGTTGACCTGCGCAGTTCAGTGTTTGGTGAGGCGTCGAGCTGGTCGGAGGGACTCTTTGTCTCTCCCGGCTCCGCCAATGGAACCTCCTGGATTTTGTCCGGGGCGTGGTTATCCCCGGCTGGGAGTGGCGACTCGCTGGGGCGGCGCTGGAACCAGGGCTTGTCAGCTAAGTATTCTCGCGGCCCCGGGCTTGAGTTAGCTGTTTTGGAGAAGTGGTCATAGTTAGGCTCGGACATGTCTGCGTTGATGTTTGCCTCGCCAACCACCCGTTTCCTCAGTTGGTCTATGTGGCGCTTCCAGAGTCTATCTACCCCCACGTCCACCGTGTATGATTTTGGGCCTGTTATCCCCACTATGGTTCCTGCAACCCACAGAGGACCGCTGGCATAATTGCGAGCGAACACCGGGGACCCAACCTGAAACTGCCTTAAGCCACAGGTCTCTCCCTTAAAGTTTTCGTGCGAATAGTTAGGGTGAAGCCTGTCCAACACGCACCGGAGCTTTCTCCCCATGAGGAGCTCTGCTGGGCTTCTCCCGGTTGCCGTGCATGGTGATGCATGCTGAACCGCAAGGAATTGATCTATCCTGGCCTGCCAGTCCCCATTGTCTAATCTGGACAGTGCTTCCTTGGCTGTCCTGACAAATCGTTCAGCCAATCCGTTGGAAGCCGGGTGAAATGGGGCTGATAGGGCATGGCGGATTCCCAGGCCGGCCAAGTAGCCTTCGAAAAGGGTTGCTGTAAATTGGGGCCCATTGTCCGACACCAAGGTATCCAGCAGGCCGTGGGTGGCAAACAACTTTCTTAGGGCCTTGATAACCGCTTCGGCCGTTGTGGATGGCATTAATACAATTTCGAGCCATTTTGAAAAGGCATCCACTACTATTAAAAACGTTTGGCCATGGAACGGGCCGGCAAAATCAATGTGGATCCTCCCCCATGGGCCTTTTGGTTTCTCCCACTCTCGGATGGGCGCTACTGGGGGATCGGGGCGAGACTCCTGGCAGGGTCTGCACTTCCCCACCCACTCGGAAATGACCTGGTCCATGTTGGGCCACCAGACATAGCTGCGGGCTAAGCACTTCATCCTAACGATGCCGGGATGCCCTTCGTGCAATAACTCTAAAACTCTATCTCGTAGTTTTGCTGGAATTACCACTCTGTCACCCCACAGTAAGCACCCCCCTTGCGTAAACAGTTCATTTCGTTTGTTGGCAAAACCTTGGTACTCCTCCCCGACCACCTTGTCCGGCCACCCTTTCAAAACCCAACCCATAACAGTCCGGATAACAGGGTCTCTATTTGATGCCTTCGCCACCTCGCCGGAGGAGATGGGCCCCAAGGTTAACGTGTCCAACAACAGGACGGAGGTTTCCGGTGTTGGGTTGTCCAGCAGGTCGGGAAGGGGGCAACGGCTAAGGGCATCCGCATGACCCAGGGTCCGCCCAGGCCGATGGACGAGCTGGTACGAGTAGGCCGACAAGAAAATCGCCCATCTTGTTAAACGGGGGGAGAGGGCAGCGGGGGTTGGCCTGTCGCCTGCTAGCAGTCCTAGCAACGGTCTATGGTCAGTCACAAGTTCGAATTTTCGGCCATAGAGGTATTCGTGGAACTTCTTAACCCCCGCAATCGCAGCCAGAGCCTCTCTGTCCAATTGGCTATAGTTTCGTTCTGTGCTGGACAGAGTTCGGGAGTAGAAGGCAATGGGTGCCTCTAGGCCGTTCGGCAGTCTATGGCCTAGGACGGCACCAACTCCTACGGGGGACGCGTCGCAAACTAAGACGAGCGGCAGCTCTGCATTGTATTGGATCAGGAAACTGTCCTCAGATAGGAGTTTTTTTACTGCCTCAAAAGCGGCCGCTTGCGGTTTCCCCCAGACCCATGGTACATTCTTCCCTAAGAGTTTGTGAAGGGGATCAGCGACCGTGGCCTTATCTCTTAGGAACATTGAGTAGAAATTGAGCAGTCCAAGGAAGGCTTGGAGCTCAGCTTTGGATTTGGGGGCTGGTGCGCTTTTGATGGCCCTCACCTTGCTTTCGGTAGGGTGGATGCCTGTGCCGTCCACCCTGTACCCCAGAAATTCTACCGAGGGGACCGCTATCCTGCACTTGTTCTTTTTAAGTCTTAGTCCTGCTTCTCTGAATCTGGACAGGACGTTCCGTACCCTGTCCCCTAGCTGGTGTTCGTCTTGGGCGCTGACTAAGACGTCATCGAAATAGGGGACTACTCCCGGAAGTCCTTGCAACAGGCGCTCCATGGTGCTTTGAAATAAGCCGGGTGCGACGCTCACCCCAAATTGGAGCCTGGTGCATTTAAATGCACCCCTATGAGTCACGATCGTTTGCGCCTCTGCCGTGGCGTCGTCGACCGGTAACTGTTGATAGGCTTGGGCCAGGTCTAATTTGGCAAAAATTTTTCCGGGGCCCAGGGAGTGTAGTAGATGGTGCACGATCGGCACCGGATAGGCGCTCGGCTGCAAAGCCTTGTTGATCGTGCACTTGTAATCGGCGCAAATTCTGATTGAGCCGTCGGACTTAACTGGGGTGACTATGGGGGTCTCCCACTTGGAATGGTCAACGGGAACCAACACCCCTTGCTTAATCAGTTTGTCCAGTTCTGCATCGATCTTTGGTTTCAATGCGAACGGCACTCGTCTGGCCTTTAGTCTTACTTGGGCTACGTTGGGGTCTAAGTTTAGTGAAATAGGGGTCCCCACATACTTGCCCAACGTGTCCCCGAAAACGTCCTGGAACTCGGACAGGAGGCTGTCTTTCAGGGTTGACTTGGACATCAGGTGGACGCCGGTGAAGCCCATGCCAAGGGCTCGGAACCACCCCATGCCCAGGAGGCTCGGCAGCTGCTTCGTGACGATGGTCAGCGGCAGGTCTCTTTCATAGTCTCCGTAGGTGACCCGGAACGTGCCCACGCCTTCGAGGGGGACTCGGTTCCCCTGGTAGTCTAGGATGCGCAGTCTCTGTCTGGAGAGTTGATCCTTCCGGAACGACGGCAGGAGGGTCTTTAGGGTTGTCCACGACATGATGGAGAGAGCTGATCCGGTGTCGATCTCCATCGAGCACGGTCTTCCGTTGATCTCGACCACCGTGCTGACTTTGTCCTCGACCGTTGTGCTGGCCTGGTCGATGTGTATGCTGCGGCCATCTCGCGGTTCAAATTCGCGCCGTTTTTTCGCGCCGCCCTCTCTCGTTGGCTGCTTCTGGCGCGCTGATTCCGGTTGGCTGCGGCGCTCACGTGGTTTGAGTCTTCTGGGCAGAATGGCTCTGCAGACTCGCGCCAAGTGCCCCTTCTTCTCGCAATGCCTGCAAATAGCCTCTCTGTATTTGCAGGACAGTCTATCATGGTGCCCGCCACAGCTGGGACAGCTTCGCCGGGGGCTGCCAGTGTCTTTTCTCCGGTGCTCTGTTCGGAAGACGTCCTCATCCGACTCGGACTCCGAGCTGGATCTGGCGTCTTCTCTGTGCACCGGGGCAGACTTGGGGCTGTCTTTGCTGGTCGGCGGGCGCTGTAGCGTTTCAGCGGCCTTTGTGGAGGCTTCGTGAGCCCTGGCCTCGTCAAGGGCTCCGGCAAGCGTCAGATCAGGCTTGGCGAGCAGACGCCGTTGCAGCCTAATGTCCCGAACACCACAGATCAGTTGCTCAAGCAACGCATCATCCAAGTCTCTGTAGTCGCAATGAGTTGCGGCTTTTCTCAGGCTGGCCATGTACGCGCTGACCGGCTCTCCCTCTCGTTGGACGCGCTGCCTTAGTTGGTATCGCTGCACGAACTTGGAGGGGACGGGAGCGTAGTGAGCCCAGAGAGTTGCCATCAAGGTGTCCCATGAGACTGTTTGAACCGGCGTTGGCTCACACAGTGACTCGGCCATCTCGAACACGTCCGGTCCGCAGTGGCTTAGGAATAGGGCTCTCTTTCGATTAGCCGAGAGGCCCTGCATGTCGCTGGCTTCTAGCGAGCATTCAAACCTTGTTAGGTACGAGACCCATTTTTCGCGGGTCGGATCAAAAGGCTTGGGCGGAACGTAGGCAGACATGTCCGGTATGTCTCCTGTGGTTCGCCTCGTCGCCTAGCTGAAGCTCGTGGTCTCACTGGTTGGCTTCTTGTAGCCTCAATCCCACCTTCGTCGCCAATGAAGTGGTTCGGGAATGATGAGAGGCACAAGCAAGCAAGTGACAACAGCTCTTTAATATACAGTGAGACTTCAGCAAAAACTCAGAGGCTGCAGTCCTCCTTATATACAATCCTGGAGAGACTGTCAGCCAATCAGAAACGTAGGCAGGTTTGAAACTCCCGCTTAAAAGTATCAATACATAACACATACATACATACATACATACATACATACATACATAATCACATGGGACTTTCCTGACATCCAAATATTATCTCTGTGTAATGATAGAGGTCATCCTCATTTGTTTGTATTTAGGCATAAGTCCATTTCTGAATAGATGCAAAGAGGATTGTACTTGCTATCTATCTGTAATATTTAAAGTTCATTTCTGAAATTTGTGCTATCCAGATGTAGCAGACTTCAATTCCCCCAATTCCTCAACAAGGTCAAGGACTGGAAATTCTGCAGTGTAACTCAACTGGAAAGACTGAGAATGGGAATCTATTTATTCATTCACTCTTTTGTTTGAACATATTCCACGCAGCAGTGGCCTTGATTATAGAATCAGATACTTTTTATGGGTTCTGCCTGCCATAAAGGCAGATTATCATAATTGCTTCCATCGGGGTTTAAAATGGACCTTCTTTAAGTGTTCTGAATTTTTGCACAGAGAGGATAGGGTTGTATTTGAGAAAATGAGAAAACAAGTTTGCCAGCATTATGTAAGGAGTCTATCATATATCTTAGCTACATCTGAATTATAGGGTTGTGAGGGTTTTGTGGTTTTTCTAAATTTTATTTTGCTTTTCAATTACTCTTGAGCTTTGGTGACTGCCTGGACAAGTCCCTGCAGTTTTCTTGACAGAATGAAAGAACTGGTTGGCCTTTGCTTTCTTCCTTGGGCTGAGAGAGAGTGGCTGGCCTGAGACAGCAGGCTTTGTCCTTACGCAGGACTAAAACTGACAGCCTCCCAATTTCTAGCCTGGTGCCTTTAACTATTACATCAGATGGCAAAGTTTGCAAATGATGACAACTTTCACCTCACTCCACCTTCTCAGCACCTCAGTGTTTACCCACTTCCTTCCAAACTCAAGAGGTCATGGTACCTCACCACCATTTCACTGTTCTTTTCAATGAATAATGTTTGTTATTCTGTTATTCTGTTAAAAAATTGAGTTTATCTACACAAAAGGGGGAAAGGAAGAGGAGGGGAGGGGAGGGGAGGGGAGGGGAGGGGAAAGGAAAGGAAAGGAAAGGAAAGGAAAGGAAAGGAAAGGAAAGGAAAGGAAAGGAAAGGAAAGGAAAGGAAAGGAAAGGAACCATCTGTAGCATGATATAAATTAATTTGGAAAAGAACATGGGGAAAGTGATTTTCCTTGGATCCTAGAGTCTAATTTTCCCATAATCTGACTAACTTGATTTCTGGTCATTGAGCATCCACATGTTATTATCAAATAATAATTTTAAATATGATGGAAAAGAAAAAAAAACTTAAATGTATCACCAGAGAGTAATCATCTTGACTATATTTAATTTTAATTAAATGTAAATTAAATTTAGGATTTTTTTTGGTCTCTTTTGCTGTGGTCCTGCCAACTGCTGCACTTTTAAGAATGTAATTCATGGATTGCCCCTTTTATGCCAAAAATGGTCCTTGACCTGAATAACATTGTGTATTTCTCTGTTTTAGGAAATAAGAGAGGCCTACTTTTCACACAGATATAAGCAATTACACACTAAATTAAAGAACCTGCTTGACTAAATTTGAGTTAGTTGCTTTATTACAATCAGTGTTCAAACCAAATAAATGAAAGCATACCTGCACAATAATTTTTATAGCGCATTTAATTATTTATTTGTCATATTGATATGGCTGCCCAGCTCATAATCAAATGACTCTGTATGACATACAAGAAACTTACACACACATTCATATTAATGTTATTCATATTAATTTTTTTAAAAATTATAAAAAGTGCAAAACTAAAATAAAAAGAGTTTGTGTGAACAACTGGTTACTTATTTATTACTATTAATTAAATATTGGAGCAATCTCAATATTTTTTTTGTCGCCTGAGGTCCCCAAGCCTTACAATAGAACCGGACTTGAGGGATTCCCAGTAAGTTAAAAAGGATGAAGCCAAACTCACTTTGGGAGAAGGCTATTTTATGAAGCAAGAGATACAGCACAAAAGCTTCATGGACAGTGAAAACATTAATATCATACAGAACACTGTATCAGTTTTGTTGTTCTGTTGTTATGAAATCATATTTTTAAATGATGGCAGAGAAATGCATCACCAAAGACTAATCCTCTTGATTAGCTCTCAGTTAATTAAATCTAGTTTTTGCCTCTTTTGTTGTAGCTCTGCCAAGTATTTTTAGGTATGCAATTCATAAATTGCTCCTTATATGACATGCCATTTATGGAAATGTTTATTCAGTTTACTTGGAAATAGTTCAAAAAAACAACAACACGTTGCTATTGTCTTTGTTATTTCCAACCTAATAATACAATCATGATATCCTTGGTAGTTACTGATCCACGTTCTGAGCAGATCCAATTATAGTTAGCTTCCAAGGCAGATTTGTCTTGATGTTGCTATCTAATGAGGCTGTCTCATACAAAGGATAGACTGTACGTATGTCCATATTTGTGTGAATCTTTGTATATCTTTGTACACAAACTATTTATTACTTTACTTATAAGGTTTTCTTCTAGGAGATTTATTTATTTATTTATTTATTTATTTATTTATTTATTTGTTTGTTTTAATTTCTATACCGCTCTTCTCCAATATAGGACTCAGGGCGGTGCACAGCCAAAGTAAAAAACCAGACATAGAAAAATTAAAAACTGATTAAAATAATTAGATAATTTGGCCATAATTAAAAACAATTCCAATTTAAAATAGTTTAAAAATTTGACTCAAGCCAGCCCAGCTAATTGGAATAAATGGGTTTTCAGGGCCCGACGAAAAATCCGGAGGTCTGTTATTATACGTAACTCTGGGGGGAGGTTGTTCCAAAGGGTGGGCGCCACCACAGAGAAGGCTCATCCCCCTGGGGGTCGCCAGCCGACATTGTCTGGCGGACGGCACCCTGAGGAGGCCCACTCTGTGCGAGCGTACTGGCCGGTGGGAGGCTATTGGTGGCAGAAGGCGGTCTCGTAAATACCCCGGCCCTAAGCCATGGAGCGCTTTAAAGGTGGTCACCAACACCTTGAAGCGCACCCGGAAGACCACCAGGAGCAAGTGCAGCTCGCGCAGGAGAGGTGTCACATGGGAGCGCCTCGTCGCCCCCATAATCCCCCGCGCGGCCGCGTTCTGGACCAGCTGGAGCCTCCGGGTGCACCCCAGGGGGAGCCCCATGTAGAGAGCATTACAGTAGTCCAGGCGAGAAGTGACGAGTGCTTGAGTGACTGTGCGTAGGGAGTCCCGATCTAGAAAGGGGCGTAACTGGCGTATCAGGCGAACCTGATAAAAAGCCCCCCTGGCCACAGCCGTCAAATGATCTTCCAAAGACAGCCGTGCGTCCAGGAGGACGCCCAAGTTACGAGCCCTCTCCGTGGGGGCGAGTGATTCACCCCCAATAGCCAGCGATGGCATCAGCTGGCTATATCGGGACGCCGGAAGCCACAGCCACTCGGTCTTGGAGGGGTTGAGTCGGAGCCTGTTTCTCCCCATCCAGGCCCGCACGGCCTCCAGACACTGGGACATCACTTCAAGGGCATCATTGGGGTGGCCTGGGGTGGAGATGTACAGCTGGGTGTCATCAGCGTACTGATGAAACTCCACCCCAAAGCCACGGATGATCTCACCCAGCGGCTTTACATAAATGTTGAACAGAAGGGGCGAAAGGACCGACCCTTGTGGCACCCCACAAGCAAGGTGCCTCGGGGTCGACCGCTGCCCCCCTGTCAACACAGATTGCGACCGGTCAGAGAGGTAGGAGGAGAACCACCACAGCACGGTGCCTCCCACCCCCAACCCCGCCAACCGGTGCAACATGATACCATGGTCGATGGTATCAAAAGCCGCTGAGAGGTCTAACAGGACCAGGATAGAGGAACAACCCCTATCCCGGGCCCTCCAGAGATCATCCACCAATGCGACCAATGCCGTTTCAGTGCTGTGCCCAGGCCGGAAGCCGGACTGGAGCGGATCTAGATAGACAGCTTCATCCAGGTACCGGGGAAGCTGTTGCGCCACCACACTCTCAACAACCTTCGCAATGAAGCGAAGGTTGGAGACTGGACGATAGTTAGCCAAAACAGCTGGATCCAGAGAGGGCTTCTTGAGGAGGGGCCTCACAACCGCTTCTTTCAAAGTGGCCAGCAGGACCCCCTCATTCAAAGAAGCGTTAACAATCTTCTGGAGCCAGCCTCGTGTCACCTCCCAGGAAGCCAGTACTAACCAGGAGGGACACAGGTCCAATAAACATGTGGTCGCGTTCAGCCGTCCCAGGACCCTGTCCATGTCCTCGGGAGCCACAGGATCGAACTCCCCCCAGGTAACACTCTCAAGACCTGCCTCAGTCATCCCGTCCAGACATACCCAGTCAGAGGCCAGCCCTTCCCGAATCTGAGCGATTTTGTCATACAGATACTGCACAAAATCCTCAGCACGGCCCTGCAAGGGGTCATCCCGCACCTCCAGATGAAGGAGGGAGCGGGTCACCCTAAACAGGGCGGCTGGGCGATTATCTGATGACGCGATAAGATAGCTCATTTTCGCCGCTTTTATCACCACTAGGTAGGTCTTAATATGAGACCTCACCAGTGTTCGGTCAGATTCGGAGCGGCTAGTCCTCCAACTACTCTCCAGGCGTCTTTTCCGGCGCTTCATCTCCCTAAGCTCCTCGGAGAACCAAGGGGCTAGGTGAGTTCGGTGCCAGGTCAGAGGCCGCAAAGGCACGACTCGGTCCAAGGCCCCGGCAGCCGCACTATCCCAGGCGGCCACCAGGTCTTCAGCCGAGTCATGAGCCAGAGTCTCAGGAAATGGCCCAAGCTCCGTCTGGAACCTATCAGGGTCCATCAGGCGCCTGGGGCGGAACCACCTGGTCGGTCCCGCCTCCCTGCGGCGGGGTGCAGCGGTCAGAAAGTCCAGTCGAAGGAGCGAGTGGACAGACCATGACAAGGGTTCGATGGCTATATCCCCTATATCAAGGCCACTCAACCACTGACCAGAGACAAAAACTAAGTCCAGAGTGTGTCCCCCCGTGTGAGTGGAGTCATGAATTAACTGAGTAAGGTCCATGGCCGTCATGGAAGCCATGAACTCCCGAGCCACCTCAGACGTTTCACCGATAGATGGGAGGTTGAAATCCCCCATGATGACAAGTCTGGGGGTGTCCACCGCCACCTCGGCTATAACGTTAAGCAGCTCAGGCAGGGCCGTCGCCACGTGGCAGGGAGCCAGTTACGTGACCAACAAGCCCATCTGTACTCCACGACCCCACTTCACAAAGAGGGACTCACATCCGGCTATCTGTGGAACAGTGGTCTCCCCTGGATCCAGACCTTCCTTTATAATAACCACCCCCCCGCCCCTGCCCTGAGCCCTCGGCTGATGAAATGCGCGGAAACCTGGTGGGCACATATCCACGAGGGGGACTCCCCCCTCCTGGCCCAACCAGGTCTCCGTAATACCCGCCAGGTCCGCCTCCCCCTCCTGAATAAGATCGTGGATGAGGGGGGCTTTATTAACAACGGACCTGGCGTTGCATAACATCAGCTGAAGGCTCTGGCCCTGAGAATCTGGACAACCTGGGAACAAGAAAAGCATTGGGGACCGGAGTGCACAATCGTTCTAAGATAACGAGTGTGCATTCCCCGAACATGATATGGTCCCCAGCTTCCGCCATATCTGCCCCTCCCACTCACTATGCTGATGGAACAGCCCTCTTCAAATCGAACTCCACCCCCCTCCCCGACTTCCGGTTCTATGTCCCTAATGTCGTGGCCCTTCACTAAGGCTGGTCTTGAACCCGGTGGATTTCCCCCAGAACCCACCTTAATCCCCCCCGAACCCCTTAAAATTTTCGTTAAAAACCCACTAAAAAACCCACTTAAAAAACCCCTCAAACTCTTCTTTGCTGCATGCCATCTCTCGGGGCTCCAACACCCGTCATCAAGATAGGCCCTCGATAACGAAGAGGGCCAGACCTGCGAGAGGGGGGAAGCTCGCAGGGCACGAAGGTCATTCACCGAGTACATCTGAACATCAAAGGTGGGTGATAGTCCATGGCCAATAACCAGGGGCCAATTTGATGTTATCACAGTCAGAAGGAGTGAAATGCCGGACTTCAAGAGAATTCCAATGGAGCATGTGGGACTTCATTGCCCTCTCACGGCAAGGGCGGGAGTAAAATGCTGCTTCGATCCAGCAGAGGGTGATCCAGCCCCCCTCTCACGGCGGCTGGTCAACCACGATCGTCCAAAAAGCCGGAAATGAGGCAGCAGTTATAGACCCACTCCACCAAGACTTGAATCCCCAGATGTAAACCTCCATTCAACGGAGGGAAAGAATGGGATCAGGTCAGTCCACATAGTCAAAACAGGCTCAAACAGCGAAGATCATAACCGTCATTGCCTCCGGGGAGGTCAAGATAGCACCTAGACCTGGAGATGATTGTTCAGCAGGCATACGTGGCATGGCATCCCCATATTCAGGGAGGTAGGGGTAAAAAAGGAGAGCAAAGGCAACAAACGCCGCAGGGGGAAAACCCCTCAGTCATAGTCCAGCTCTCCCCAACCCCTCCCAGGTCTTCCTTGCAACCATGCCGCCCGCCTCGCCCAGCCTCACCCAGCCTCCATAAATCCTCATGGAGGTCTCTGGGGCGACCCAGGGGCCAAATAACGCCCCACGGTCATCCAGGGGATCCAACACAGCAAGCGAGTAACTGCCAACCTCTCCGACACTCCCACGCATCAAACTGTGGCGGCTTCTTCCTTGTCCCGGCGGCCGCCATTTCCACGCCGCCAGCAGCGCCGTCGCCGCTGCTGCCAGCCTCCCCACCCTCACCTCGCCCCCCCTCCGCCCCTAGCACATGTCCAGGGCGGATTGGGCTGGCGAGGATCCCGGCGAGGGTGCTGCATCGCCGCCGCCACCGCGGCGCTGACGTTGTCGTCCTGGCTCTGCCGCCTTCGCAAGGGAAGTCTGCCGCCACCCCTCTTCCTCCTTCGGGCCGCTCTTGCCGTCCTACGGTCTCCGCGGGCCTCAAGACACTCTCAGAAGCCGGAGACCCCTCTACAGAGAGCCCCGACACTCCTCCAGCTGGGCCAGGGCTGCAACGATCGGAATTCAGCTCTCCAAAGGCCCCCTGGAGCCATAATCACCCCCTCCAGATCACCGGGGATCACGGAGAAGCTGCCATCTTGCGCATGCGCAGAAGAGTATATCACAAGCTTGATCTCCTAGAAGAAAACTTTATAAGTAAAGTAATAAATAGTTTGTATGTATATTTTTAATGATTCACTAATAAATAAATTGTGCTAAAGTACTATATATATTTGATGGAGCAAAATTCTATCTGTAAAAATATATACAATAATATATTTTTAATCTTTAATGACGGACCAAACCTCTTTGTAAAATGTATTATCCACATTTTACCTTGCCGTTTGAGCTTTACATCAGTTTCCTTGATCATTTCTTATAAATAACACCGCAAAAAGGGAAGCGTCATAATCATCTTGGATTGGTCTGCTAAATTTCACACTGTTTGTGCTAGATGTTGAAGAGGAACATGTGGTTTTTCCCAAGCGTGGGCACGGCACTGCCAAACAAATTATTAGTGCTGTCAGTTTTTCTACGATGGTGGAAAAATTGGAAAAGGGAACAGAAGAGTCAAACTAGTAATTCTGGTTCTTCCCTTTCAGTTTTCAAATTGATTTAACTCATGATTAATCTATAGAATTTCATCAGCCCCGGTCTGGATTGAAAGTGAAATGACATACTGTATTTCAGATGTGTGCAAATACTTTAACAAGATAGTGGTAGAATGGAACAATACAGACTAATTCTTCTTTAGTTATGAGAAAAATCAGTTTCAAAAGCAATTACATGATTGAGGCCTGCTCAGAATAAAGGTTATAGTACTTCCTTGGAAAGATTACAATTTGACTCTTGGGAGGTTGGGTCATAGGCAGTTTAGAGAGTATAAAAAGCATTCATTTTGCAGAATATCATCTTGAGTGACAGCCAACAGTCAAAAGAATCAGAACATTTATCCACAGCCAGCTGCAACTGCAGCCTATTTCTTTTTTACCTTTTGATTCACAATTATGAAGTAGGTAAATGTCCTCACATTAAGACTTCACCAAATTAATGAATCTGTGTTTATCCTACTGGATGGTTTACTCAGAAAATGGAAGCCACCACAAAAATGGATGGAACTGTATATTGTCAGTGAGAATTTGGGATGTTGGGTGGAGAAGTCATAAAGGAATTTTGTAATAAAATAAACTTTCTTGAAAGAACACTTACTTCATAAATACAAACCTATTAACCATTGAATGCCCTTCTATAAATTATTATAATATCCTTCCTCCTTTTAGGGGAAAGACATCTTAATTTGGTGGCAAATTGTAGAATGAGGCACTATAGTTAGAGCCATACAGTTTGGACGATACAACCTCAAGCAACATTCTCTTAATTTTTTCCACCTTGTTTAGAAGAAGGAGAAAAAAAATTCCTTTCACCAAGTTTCTTCAAAAGTTGAATCATTACCTGTGGTCATAAGCATGATTTAAAAAAAATATTATTGTATTCTAGAATTATATGTTCTGAGACATCTGTTAAAGATGATAGGCACAGTGGTGAAATCCACATTTTTTTACTACAGGTTCTGTGGTTGGTGGGCGTGGTGTGGCTTGGTGGGTGTGACTTGGTGGGTATGGCAGGGTAAAGTTATTGCAAAATCCCCATTCCCACCCCACTCTGGCAGAGATGGTATTTGCCGGTTCTCTGAACTACTCAAAATTTCTGCTACCGGTTCTCCAGAACCTGTCAGAATCTGCTGGATTTCACCCCTGAGATAGGCAGCAAAAAAAGGACATGTGATGGATGTCTCTGACATACTTTATAGGAATCAAGAGTTCTTTTTTTTTTTTTTTTTGCTTTTTTACATACTGTACTTAGAGATCTGGACTTTTTGTTTGCTTTATATAAATTCCAAATATTTTACCCAACTGCTAATCTCAGACCTTATAAACTCTTCTGGTTCTCCAATAATAGATTCAGTTGTGGTCACTTAGTTTCTCCCAATCCAGTAGTCTCGATATTCTTAATATATTTTATTTAGCGCATGGCGAAGCTACAATTAACCTGGAAACTAGAATCTTAGTACATAGTAGTTATTTGGCTGTTGAAGAGTGCTAGTACTTTTTATTCATGTGCTATCCAGGGTTGTGGTGCACCAGCAGCCTGCAGAGCTGGCAGCAGATTCGGACAGTGAGGAGGCTGGGGAAGAACATGGGCCAGTCCTGGAGTCTGGGGAAGGCTCAGACGAGGACTCTGCATCAGAGGCTGAGAAAGGGCCATTTGGGAGGTACATACTGACTCTGGAGCCTCCAGAGTTGGACCTCAGTGAGGCAGAGGAACAGGGGGAGCCTGTTCCCAGTGCGCACATGCGCAGAGCTGCCAGAAGGCAAGAACAGTTAAAACAAAAGGGATGACTCAGGAGTAGGGCTTGGAGATGATTGGCCCCTCCCATAAGACTTAAAAGAGGAGCAAAGGCACCTGGGCCTTTGCAGGAAGCAACGTTGTTAATTCTGTGCAGTTTAAAGTCTGAAGCTCTGTTTAATTCTGGACTCTGTGTGGCTTTGCCAATTAAGTCTTTGGCAGCGTGTCAAGGGAGATAAAGGTGGGTGATTATCAGCCTTATCCCGAAGGACTCTTTACAACTATTTGGGACTCATCTGTGAATGAACAGAATTCACAGCTGTTAAAAATAAAACAAGTTTTTGGGACTGCTTCAGGGGTGGGTTCTAATTTTTTTTACTACCGGTTCTGTGAGCGTGGCTTATTTTGTGGGTGTGGCTTGGAGGTCATGTGACTAGGTGGGCATGGCTAGCTGGTCAGAGTCATTTCTGGAAGATCCTCGCACTTACGACCAGTCCTCACATTTACAACCCGACTCATTTGTTTGCTTTTAACACTGATCAGCTGTAGGACGGCCCTTTGAAGCCCCGTGGCAAGAGTTTAAACAGTTTTTTTTTCCCCTAGTCATCAGCTGGGACTCAGGAGGCAGCAATAGATTGGGGGTGGGACCAAATAAAAGGTAAGAATAACGTGGGTGGGTGAGAGGGAGGGCGGGGGGGAAGAACCGGTTCGGTGACATCATATCATCACCGCTACCGGCTCGGCCGAACTGGACCGAACCGGGAGGAACCCACCACTGGACTGCTTGTGTGTTTTACTGATTCAGGAGGCCTAGGTCAAAACATTCACGGTCATCTCAGGGGATGAACTAATTCCACACCAGAAAGACAATTGGTATCCTGCAGTGTATTCTGGGGCCTTCTCTCACCACTCTTGTCATCTTGCAATTGGGTGAGGTCCAGCACCAGCAGGTCCAGCACTAACAAGGATCCGACCATCTGCACAAAATGCTGCCATGTTTCCCACCAAAGTAGTACCATTTCTCTACTCACATGTAGCATGCTTTGGAACTGCTAGGTGGGCAGAACCTGAGGCAAGTTATGAGAGTTCATTCTACCATGCAGTGCTAGGACTTGAACTGCCGGAGCAGAGATCATCTCCAGTGTCTCCATAGACATAAGACAATAAATCCCTTTATCTTTGAACAGTGGCCATTTGTGCTGACTCTTTTGTTCAATATTGTTGAATATGTATTATTCCGATTGAAAAGTAATAAAGTTGCTAGGCACCTTGTATAATTGATAAATGAAATGAATGAATGGGAACTCAGGTGAACCTTACCAATGCACTTTCCAGGGCTGCAAAACAAATTTATCATTTGTAATAACTAGTTCCATCACTGAATGCAAAGTGCTATGTTCTTTTAGGACTTTATTCCACACTGGTTTCTCTCTACGCTTGTGATTTCTTTATCTCAGTATTCATTCTTTGGCATGCCCTCTCCCACCTCCACTGTACAATATGCTTTCCCATTTTTCCTTTTAATTGTCCTATTTCCCTTGGAATTACTTTGCCACTTGGGACTGTAAAAAGAAAGAAAAGTCAACCTCCCAAGCCAATGGTTCAGAAACAGTTAAGCATTGATATTTGAAACGTTCATAGAGTGACAAGATGAAAAGCAAATTTCCTAGAGGACTGGCATCGGTGCAAAGTATTGTTCTCTCCAGCAACACACAATAGCTTATGCTACTTTTTTTTAACTGTTATTATTAAAACATAAAGAACTCCAAAGCAATCTTAATGCTTAACAAGATTAACATTCCTCTCAATTATATTCTCTCCTATAAAAACAATATTGCTGAGTGCACATTGTTCTCCTGTTTAATGCCTAGGGTGCCCTATGTCCTAATTCAAAAAGGATACTCTTCTGTTTAAAAGCTGCCCTCACTTTCTAGCAACATCCAGTCTAAATTTCTAGCTAAATTAAAAAAAAAAAAAAGCACTGACAAGATCAGTGATGGGTTTCTAATTTTTTTACTACCGGTTCTGTGGGTGTGGCTTGGTGGGCATGGCAGGGGAAGGATACTGTAAAATCTCAATTCCCTCCCCAATCCAGGGGAAGGTTACTGCAAAATCCCCATTTCCTCCCGATCAGCTGGGACTTGGGAGGCAGAGAATAGATAGGGGTGGGGCCAGTCAGAATTTTTACTACCAGTTCTCCAAACTACTCAAAATTTCTGTTACCGGTTCTCCAGAACTGATCAGAACCTGCTGAAACTCTCCTCTGAACAAGATGCATTGTATTTATTTCAAAATTACTGTATACTGATTATTTCCAAATTGACTAGGAAAGCCATGCTGTTCCTTCCTTCTTTTTTCATATTCTGAATAGTGTGATCTTCTGACTCAAAGTTTCCAGTCCCGGTCCATCTCAATTTGCTGATAACTAAGATGCCAATGAGAGTTTGGTGTACTGGTTTTAAGACATCAGGCTAGAATTTGTGAGTTCCACTACTGCGTTAGGTACAAAGCCAGCTGGACCAATCACTCTCTGTCTCAGTTCAAAGAAGGAAGAGTAGAAGCATAGAATAACAGTGTTGGAAGGGACCTTGGAGGTCATCTAGGCAATGACAAACCCTTTCTAAAAGGAGGCAATGACAAAGCACTTCTAAAAAACTTTGCCAAGACAACTGTGGGGATTTTCCCAGACAGACCTTGAGAATGTGACACGAAAAAGCAATATATATATATATATATATATATATATATATATATATATATATATATATATATATATATATATATATATTAATTTCCTTTTTTAAAACTTCACTTTTATACCACCTTTATTGTCTAAATGTACCATGAATGTGTTGAGATCATGGAAGTAAGATTCTCCTTCCTCTCAATCTTGATTGCACAGAATAAATAGCTACTTAATAGGACTTCAATATTTGCTTAAAATCCAAACAGAATTCTGAATTTTTAATCCTAAGAGCCCGGTAACTTCCCAGCATTGATTAGTTAGTTTATTGTTTTCTAAAAAAAAATTATTTTCTGCAGCCTTAAAGCTGATATTAACATATGATCCTTAATTTAAGTATCTCCAAATGTGGGGACAAAGGAGTGCAGGTCATATATAGATAGCTAGGTCAATTTTTTCATCCAAAGGGAGAATTTTACATAGTGTTGTGACCCAGGCCAAAGTAGGTAGTATTAGATGCAAACAGTTCCAAAACAAACATATTTTATTAGAACAGCAGAGAACTCATTCTCAGCATAATCCAAACTAAATTAAAACAAATTCTTTTTAATACAAATTCTTCAGTCTAATCACCAACCTTGGTATAATTAGGCAAACTGCCAAAGGCTTCTCTTGGCAAAAGTTCAGAAACAGAAGACGCCGACCACAGATAAGTGCAGCAAGACAAGTCTATCAACGTTGTTTTCCAACAAAGAGCCCAAGAGCCATTGCTAGTCTTTTAAGCCTTATGGGAGGGGCCAATCATCTCTTGTCCCTATTCCTGAGTCATCCTCTTTGCTGTAGAGTTTCTTGCCTTCTGGAAGCTCTTCTCATATGTGCACTAGGAACAGGCTATGCCTGTTCCTCTACCTCTCTACTGTCAGCCTCTGGAGGCTCCAGAGTCCTCATATCACTCCCTGATGGCCCTGGCCCCATCTCTCATCTGGGCCTTCCCCAGCCTCCAGGACTGGCCCCTGTTCTACCTCAGCCTCATCGCTGTCTGATTCCACTGCCAGCTCCTCAGGCTGCTGGTGGACCACAACACATAGTCTCTTTGCTATAGTTCATGCATTGTGGACTGCTGAGCATTTGATAATCCTGTTTCTGCATTCAGCTAGGTAGTAAAAAAAATTGAGCAACGGGGTGGGTGGTGGGTGGGGAGGAGGATATTCAAGCCCTGATGTACCATCATGCACTGCCACGAGTTTTTAATAAACCACATATTACATATATCCAATAGATGTACATTTTCAGAGTCCTTACTATTTCTTTAGAATAGATGGCAAGGACAGACAAATTTTGACACATTTCTACTTCATAGTTAAACTAGTAGGTAATGCAGAGGGACTTGAACATTTCAAGCACTTGACTGCAATATGTAACATTAATTTAGCCATGGCTCCCCAAATAGAAAATCAACTTGACTTTTGGATTGTACAGAGCAAAGGTTACGATAACCATTTTCTCTTTTGTTATCCTTTTGTGGTTTTGCCTGAGTTCCTATGTGTATTAATTTGAGATTCAGCAAATGATTGGTGATTCCATTTGAGACAGATATTCTCAGCTGCATTTCAGACAAAATTCATTTAACCTTGGACAAAACAGTTAAGCTCTTTCTATGGTTCTCAGCAGCTCTGTGATTTTTGTTTTTTTCCTGGTGCCCTGTTCACAATGAACAAGGGCATAATCTGAAGGCACAAGATATAATAAATGCTTTGAGGTTATATCTGCCAATGTCTACAGTAGTTAAAGACTAGGCAGGAAACTATTTGGTATGTCTATTTCCTTGAAATCCACAGAAATAAATCTCTGAATGAGTGAGTCCACTCAGGGCAAGCTGAGTAGACTAAAACAGAATGTAAAAAGCTAAACTAATAGAGATTTCTAAGACAGCGGGTGGAAAATTTATTTAGCATCTAAGCATTATATAATTGAATCTAGATCAGGGGTGTCAAATTCAGGCCCAGGGCCTGGATATGGCCCATAGGGTACTTAGATCTGTCCCGCGGGGCCACCCTGAAAACAGCAAAGCCCACAGTGCTTGTGCCAGCGAAAATGGAACTTGGGAGGGCCGCGTGCTTTTCCCTGGCAAAGATTTGTAGGAGGCTGTGGCAGGCAAAAACAGAGCTTGGGAGCTCATTTTTTACTGGCAGAGCGCTTGGGCCACCACAGACGCCCCTGATATGAGTGATGTCGAGCTGGTCATGCCCACTCTGGCCCTGCTCACCTTGGCCTCCCGAGGTCAAACACAACCCTGATGCGGCCCTCAATGAATTCGAGTTTGACACCCTGATCTAGATTAAGATTTAAGATCAGAGGATCTTAAAGACATTAGTAATCCCTTGAAATAGAAGGAATAGATCAGACATCCAGCCCTTGCTTATCAATGTAGACTGAATAGAGCAAGTGGCCAGTTTTAAGTTTCTGGGTGTTATCATAAAAGAGGACCTGGCTTGGGGCACTCACATCTGCTGGGTCAAACAGACCCAGCAGATATTATACTACCTGAGATTTCTCAGGAAACAACAACTGAATGAAAAACTGCTGGTGACCTTCTACAGCTGCACCATAGAGAATATTTTAACCTACTGCACCTGCGTATGGGTTGCCAATTGCATAGGACAGCATTCCAGAGGGTCAACGTCATTGCCCAGAGGATCATTGGTTGCCCTCTCCCCTCTTTGGAAGAGCTTTAAAGCTCCTGCTGCTTTAAGAAAATTCAAAACATTCTTAAAGATCCATCTCATCCCGGGTACTCTTTCTTTGAACTGTTACCATCTGGCAGATGGTACAGGATAATAAAAACAAGGACAAAGAAGATGAAAAACAGCTTCTATCCCAGGGCAATAACTATATTGAATTCTACTGTATAATGCAATATTAATGCAATATCAGGGGTTTTCAATTCCATTGTATAGAATGTGAAGGATGTGTGTTTGTGTTTTATTTTTATAGTTATAATGTACACTGAAGATGGCATTTAATTTCATTGTACAAGGTACAATGACAATAAAGTAAACTACTACTACTACTACTACTACTACTACTACTACTACCGTGTTTCCCTGAAAATAAGACCCTGTCTTATATTTTTTGAACCCTGAAATAAGCGCTTGGCCTTATTGCCATGTGCTCAAAAGCCCGATTGGGCTTATTATCAGGGAATGTCTTATTTTGGGGGAAACAAGGTGCTACTACTACTATTACTATTACTAAAAGATGTATTTATTTTATAGAGCTTTAGGCAATTTTTTGCCTACATCCCTATGTTCTAATATTCATATTAAATCTAATATTTATGTTTATCCAATTTACAGTATTTTTTTTACACTTTATGACTGTTTTTCTTATTAAACAGAGGGATGCTTTATTTCTTCCTGATTCCCAACCTAGAATCATCTGCAATCTCATCTTTTGAAAAGCTTCTTTGAACAGATAGTTTCTCAACTACAACAAGCCAAGCTTTGAAGTCAAACATTATTCATATCATGATATGACTGAGTAGCAAAGCAACTGGAATAAATGTACTTGCCAGAGATGCATAACTATCCAGTGCTGACAACCAGGCCAGTGAGAAATACACTGATTCACTTAAATGAAAAGATCTGAGCCATGGAAATAGTCCAGTTCACTTTGTTGAAACATAGACATCACCCACTTTGCTTCTATGAAACAGATTATGCGATCTGGAATTGCTTTGACCACTGATGCAAAAGAAGGGTTCTCCCACAGTATTGGCCAACATTGGGTAATGTCAGGATTGCCCCCAGTCTTGGTAGAAGCCACCCAAGCCTGGTGGGTTCATTGTATACTTTCAATGCATGTTGGAAGGATTCAAGGCTGGCATGGCACATCAAGAGACCTTGGCAGTCTGTAAATCACCGCCTGTTATTGCACCACAATTTCAGATTATCGCATATTGTGAGTCAATTCGGATAAAAACTACCAGGGCCAATTGAATCCAATAGCACATTTTGGCTTCTCTCATAATATAGTAACAGAGGAAGATGTTGTGGAAAATAAGCAATTGGAAATGAACCATTCGAGGGGAGCAAAGATGCCAGTTCTGCTCTCCTCATTTTCTGCAAATGCAGCCAGAGAAGATGATTTTGAAAGGAGTAAGTAGGTAGCTTGCACAAATCATGAAAGCAAGTGGCTGAAACAAAGGCAAGAGTGAAGAAGCCTCCACTCTAACTTCAAAGGGTCCTGAGATGAATACATCAGCCTTGGCCTTCTTTCATTGTCTTTTGTGTGCTAGTAATCGCAATGTCTCTATCAACCTGTTTGCACATCACAAGTAGGATGAAAGAAGCAGCTCGGTGGATCAAGGATTTTGTTTTCTCCAATTTCTACTATAATTTACACAGAATAAGATGTGCTAAATAAATCCAAGTATAAGCAGCAGCACATAGATACTTAACTGAGAATAAAAGCCATTGAAGTCAATTGGATCTCTTCCAGTTAGAAGTAAGCTTATGCTTGCTGAGCTGAGATTTCTAGTCTCTTCTTCCCAGCACGTGGCCACTTCGTTTACACCATAGAATATATGCATGTGCAGATGGGGAAATGACTTAATTTCATGAATGTAATACCTAGTTTTCCTGGCAAAAAATTTTTAACCATTCCTTCATTCAATGGTATTTTGGTGAGTGTACTTTCTAAAATGTGAGCTCTGATCAACACATGCTTATGTTTCTATTTGTGTGAGGAATCTACCTGCCTCAGAGTTCTGTCTTCAGTGGGTGTGTTACATGGAACGCTGACACAAGGGTGTTATATACTTTTTGGGGAAGAGACTGCCTGCATAAGTTATATTAAGAGTTGGAAACCCTAGTTAAGTAGGAAAGCTAGGCAATTACAAATACATTTTTTCCATGTTACATTTTTTTCTTTTGTCTATTATTTTATGGTGGAGGAAAAGTGTGGGAATGTGTTCACCTTAAATTCAGAAACACCTTTCTAACCAGTTACTACGTCTTGGCCATTATAATTTAACTATTTTGTAATTCACAAGATTCCCTTAAAGTCTATGGAGGAGGTCTTAATAATGATAGGAAATACCCTAAGTTTTACTCATAATCAATCCACAATTATCAGCATTTTAGCAAACCTTGATGAATGCCTTTAATCATCTACAGTAGTCTGACATATAATTTTGGACACTGATAGTTGCTTGAGACATTTGGTCTCATTATAAACTAAAAATATCTTGAAAGTATGGGATGACAGAAGCTAACAGGCAGACAAGCTTGGGGTAAATGTGAAGTGGCTGCCTCCTTTGAATAAGGAGAGAAGAATAGGATAAAAGAGAATGAGAGCTTCTCTTTAGAGAATCCCACTTGATGAGAGGATATTAAAAAGATACTGAAGAGCCAATATTTGTAGCTCAGAGTTGAAATGAAGGTCCTTGGTGCTCTCTGATCTTGGTTGTTTTCTTGCAGACATTTCATTACCCACTGATGATGTTACCTAATTTGGGTAATGAAATGTCTGCTAAAAAAAACAAACAAGCTCAGAGATAGGAAAGAAGTCTGGATATTTCTTTCATGAATGTCTCACCCAGTTTCCTCCCCAGATGCCTATCTTCCATGCTGTGATGCCCATAACTAAAAGTGAGATGATATATTGATCATGGCCTAATAAGATGCAACATTTTAGTTTGTTGTATAAATCATACTCGTTTCTTAGGCTATTCTGGATTTGCCCAATACTGTAAATTACATACATGTTTCTAAACTTGGGAGCACAAGTGGTCTGTGACAACCCTTCAAATGGACCTTGCTCAGTGGTGAAATCCATTTTTTTTTTTTTACTACCGGTTCTGTGAGCGTGGCTTCGTGGGTGTGGCAGGGGAAGGATATTGCAAAATCTCCATTCTCACCCCACTCCAGGGAAGGATACTGCAAAATCCCATTCCCTAAACCACTCCTGCGGGAAGGATATTGCAAAATCTCCATTCCCACCCCGCTCTGGGGCCAGCCAGAGGTGATATTTAATGGTTCTCTGAACTACTCAAAATTTCCGCTACTGGTTTTCCGAACTGCTCAAAATTTCAGCTATCGGTTCTCCAGGACCTGTCAGAACCTGCTGGATTTCACCCCGACCTTGCTGCAGTTGCCAAGATAACATTCCTTTTTTATGCCCTAAATATAAAGAGATTAACAAATCTCAAGATTTTCCAATTTTTAGGAACGAAAAAGTCTGGTGGGATTTGATGTTAACATATGATTTTGGTTATTTTATCTTTTTAAATTTCCTTTGTGATTTCCTGCAGACCTCATTTGGGACAGGATGTCACACAGGATGAAATAAGGTGAGTTTTTTAGTATGCTCTCTGATGGAGCTATCTCCAACATGTTGATCTTTGAATAACAGAGCTTGGGAACTTTTCTTCCCCAATTTCCAGTAATGCCTTTAATGTAACATTATTTTAGGAGAAGGTTGGGCATCCCATAGCTGATGGATGAGACTCAGCTGAGCTCTGATCCAATTTAAATTGTTTGTTTAGATAATATTCAGATTCTAGTTAATATGGATTGAAACTGGGTTTTATGTACAACACTGTATAGAATCCAGATGTAGAATAAAATCAATATAGACATCCTGAATAGTTTGCATACAAATCTGATAACATGCTTCCACCAGTTACTTATTATGGATTAAAATTAAGATGCCCCTTTCTGGAGTTAACTTAAGATGCACAACTCCACAAGCAAATCTATCAACAGACACATTGATCTACAACCAGCCTACAAAATCCTCAGAATCCAAATCAACTGCACAGCCAACCAGAGATAGCACTGACCTCATTTAACCACGCAATCCCCCCCCAACCAGCATTAACCTCCTAATGACCCTCACCTGATGTAATCTCCCCATCACAAAACCCATCACTCCCACTGATGACCACACCTGACTTATCACAAGACCCATCATAAGATCCTTGTCAGACCTGGAAGCCATCTTTTACATTTGGGCCTTCAGGCCTGCCACATCTTCTTCTGTGGGAAAATGGGAGGGGGGATTGCATAGCGTGTAGATGATATGTAGTCAAAATAACATTCCTTTCTCAGAGAGTCAAGGACGCAGTGCCCTGGCACCTGGAGTCGGATGACTGGGAGGTGTCTTCAGTTTGGCCGGTGGATGATTAGACCATGGACATGCAGGTGCCGGGCAAGCACTTGAACCTTAGAATAGAATAGAATAGAATAGAATAGAATAGAATAGAATAGAATAGAATAGAATAGAATAGAATAGAATAGAATAGAATAGAATAGAATAAACAGAGTTGGAAGGGACCTTGGAAGTCTTCTAATCCAACCCCCTGCCCAGGCAGGAAACCCTACACCACTTCAGACAAATGTTTACCCAGCATCTTCTTAAAAATTTCCAATGTTGGAGCATTCACAACTTCTTCAGGCAAGTTGTTCCACTTATTAATTGTTCCAACTGTCAGGAAATTTCTCCTTAGTTCTAAATTGCATCTTTCCTTGATTAGTTTCCACCCATTGCTTCTTGTTCTACCCTCAGGTGCTTTGAAGAATAGTTTGAATCCCTCTTCCTTGTGGCAACCCCTGAGATATTGGAACACTGCTACCATGTCTCCCCTAGTCCTTTTCTTCATTAAACTAGACATACCCAGTTCCTGTAATCGTTCTTCATATGTTTTAGCCTCCAGTCCCCTAATCATTTTTGTTACTCTTCTCTGCACTCTTTCTAGAGTCTCAAATTAAAAAAAAAACAAAAAAAACCATCTTTTTTACATCATGGCGACCAAAACTGAATGCAATATTCCAAGTGTGGCCTTACCAAGGCATTATAAAGTGGTATTAACACTTCACGTGATCTTGATTATATCCAGTGATTATGCAGCCCAGAACTGTGTTGGCTTTTTTGGCAACTGTTGCACACTGCTAGTTCATATCTAAATGGTTGTCCACACTTCACTTGGGTGGGAAAACATGGAAGCTTTCAGATTTGGGTTTTCCCAGATGTGCCAATATGATCTCTATATAAATAAAAATGTAAATGTCCGTTTGTACATAACCGCACATCTCCGAAAGTTCTTCACTGATTGCTTTCAAATTTTGACACAATGTTGCATTCGACTACAGGCGTGTTTTTATATACCTATATTAATATACATGTCACACCTGTGACAGGTAAAAACATGAAAGACATTGGAAAACATTGAAAGATATTGACAAACATTGACAAACATTGAAAAACAGCACCATCTGCTGGACGTAAAACCAACATGGCAGCCTCCCAGCCCTGATTACCCTCAACAGATTTCTGCTCCTTATATTTAGACTCTCCTTCCAAGAAACTGCACATTTGGAAGGCAGAGACGCCCGAGGGCCATATCCTGCCACCAGGCTCGGCAGGTAGGCAGTCGTCTCCCCGCCGGGAAGCCCTCGCAGCCGGCGCTTCTAGGGCTGGACAGGGCCTGCCCAAGCCTGGCTCTGACCTCCCCCTCCCACCCCATGAACTAGCCTCACCCGCCGCTGCTGCCCATCCCCCTTGTCAGCTGCTCTCGGGGCTCCCTCCAAAGAACACTTGGCAATGAGGCTGCCTCAGTCCGCCAAATGGGAACCCTCCGTCCCTCGCCTGGCCTGAATCGCGCCTGGCCCAGCGCTACCACGGGCCCCAAAGTCAGTGTGGTGTGGAGAGCTGCGAAGGCCTGGCCTGAAAAGGCAAGGGCAATGGCGGGGGATGCAGAAGAGGCCGAGCCAGAGACAGAGATAAACAGAGAGAGAGGGAGAGAGAGAGAGAGAAATACAGGGAGACGGGGGGGGAGAGAGAGAGACATACAGAGATACAGAGAGAGAGGGTGGGTAAGAGAGAGAGAGAGAGAGATACAGAGAGGGGAGAGAGAGAGAGACATAGAGAGATACAGGGGGGAGAGAGACATAGAGAGATACAGAGAGAGGGGGAGAGAGAGAGATAGATACATAGGAGGGAGAGAAAGATAGAGAAATACAGAGGGGGGAGAGAGAGAGACAGAGAGAGACAGAGAGTGGGGGGAGAGAGAGACAGAGAGAGACAGAGAGGGGGAGAGAGAGAGACATAGAGAGATACGGAGGGGGGACAGACAGACATAGAGAGATACAAAGAGAGAGGGGGAGACAGAGAGGGAGGATTTTGTGGTTCCCATTGTTTTTTAGCAACCAGATCTCTGCCCTAATCACCAGCTGGGTAGGCGTGGCTCGGGGGCTGTCATGTGACTGATGAAAGTGAGTGACGTTGAGTTGGCCATGCCCACCAAATGTTCGAGGAGAGTTTGGAGCTTCAGCCTCGCATTTTTAGCCCAGCGGAAGCACCAGACTGGGCCACAGCAACACATGGCCGGGTACAGCTAGTCTCTAATAAAAAGTAACTTTGAGGAAATCTAAGCCTCAGCATTTTCTTTCATTGTGGGTGTTACTTGGAACCAGTGGTGGGATTCTACCAGTTCTCACCAGTTCGGGAGAACCGAACTTTCAGCCATGAGCGAACCGGTTCATTCTGACTTTGAAGTGGGCCCACCCGCACCCCTGCATTATACTCACCTATATTTCCATTTCTGAAGCCCATCTGATCAGCGTGGATTGCTGTGCCTCAGCTGTTTTCCTCACCAGCTGCAATGTGGAAGGTGACTTTTCTTGAAACTGTGCACACACGTGCAGCGAACCAGTTGTTAAACTAGTAGGATCCCACCACTGCTTGGAACCCTGACAACCCTCACTTGACACACCCTATCCATGACCATCACAAGACCTACTGACCACATAAATCCCTTATAAACAGAAGAACTGACATTAACAGCCTCTAAACTCTGCTGAAGAGGTTACCTAGTCTGGTACCAAAATGTTCAGAAACTGACCCACAAGCTTGGAGAATGCCCCTTTCTCTTTGGTTTCTTACTCATGTTCCTTTCTTTTTTGTTTCTTACTTCCTACTTACTATGTTAATTTTGGGAGTTTTATTTTTAATGGAAATGTATTCGTTCTTCCTAGGCTTTTTTTAAAAAATGTGGTATATATGCTTTTTTTTTTTTGCTACTCACTTTTTAATAAAATAGGATTTTGTCTCTGTTGCTTTACATTTACATCCAGGGCTGAAATGAAATTCCTTCCTACAAAGGAGACAAAGAAGCATTCGGCCAGAGCATGAAGGAATAAGTTGTAGCCATTATCCTAGTCTTTAGATAATTCTTATACTACAAAAGAAAGCAAAATGTAAGATTCAACAATAGTGCGAAAGCAAAGCAAGAGGTGAAAAGTTCATTTGTGTTATCTTTTGTGGATGTTACAGTCCTATTGAAAATATTTCTGCTTTGGATTTTATTTTATTTTTTTTTTTTTTGTATTTATAGTTTCTCATTTAATTTATAAATGTTAGCATAAGGAAAGCATGATTTATGACTTCACGTTTTTCATCTGTTTCCTTTTCTATTATAGATAATTCAGCAGTTTTGACTTTAGCCTGGCACTTTTCTTATAGAGGAATACTTGTTCATCAAAAACATAAGGCTAATCTTTCATCTTCTCCAACCACTTAGCAACACAGGAGACAGTATACAATGGAATATGCTATTGTCAAAGCCACAAGGTGATCCATTATGTTGCCAAGATCATCAGAATTTGGCGGTCCATAAAAATCTGCACAAGTCTCATTTTGCATAATTTTATTCTGCTCAAGTTGTAGAATTCAAAGCACTCAAGCTCCTGCCCACTCATCTCCTTTCCATTCACTAGATAATTTATTCATCCACCTTCTCTCAGTGACCCTTTGCCACTTTGGGGTTATGCAAAATGTCTTCACTGTCACCAGGAGTACAAAAGTGCATGTAGGCATAAATAATTTTAACAAACTGCACCTAACTACATGGCTGTATCACACGACAGTGTAGCATGTTCATAGTTCTGCCTTAGAGAAATAAATGTAACTCCACTCTGCAATTAAAGTCCATCTACTTGCTTTGTTGCTTGTTCTGCAGCTCTGGCTCCATATTTAACCTTGGAATCTATCCTTAATTCTCATCAATCTCAATTCTGACCTTATCATTAACCAAAGCAATGTAATTGTTTCAGGCAACTGGTTTTGGGTTATAGAAATAAAGTGATAGAGGATAAAGCTTCATGTATGCAGCTTGCTAAAGCTTCCTGGATGCCTTCAGAGGCCCCAAAATTAATAATGATGAATGTTTGAACTGTGAGTTAAGTTGCCTAGTTTATAAGGAAGAGAATGACCAGTGCTGTAATTTGTCTCAGACATTAAAATGTTTTGGATTAACCCTGAAGCATCTTACCATCTTCCTTTACTTATAGCTTGTGGTTAATCATCACAAGTTGGTTCAGAAAATCACAGGGTCAATGAAATCAATTACTCAGAAAGAGGATGGGTTCTCCTTAACTGGAAGTAGACTCATCTAGGAAGCCATCTGCCTGGGACGGTTAAATTTGGATCCTTGCACTGAGGAGAAGGTTGGACTCAGTGGCCAACTTGAAGATTTAAATGATCAAGAGGCAATTAACAAACAGATATCGAATCATGATATATAAGTGAAGCAACTCTTTGCTGTCAGTTAACTCTAGATGATACTAAATGGAATAAATCTTCACGAAGCTCCCATCAAACACTTCTAGTACTTCTAAAATGACTCAACAACAATATCACTTTTCAGCTATTAAAGCATTAGTCATTTTTATCGGTTATATGTTAATACTCTTAATGTTGAAAAATGTCCTCCCACAGCCTTCATATCTTTTTTTTTTGTACTGCATATCAACCTCCCACTCATTCCCAATGAGACAATTTTGGTTCATAAATGATTTTCTTTCAATTCTCTAATAGGAGGGAAAGTTCAAATTAGAACTTGAAACATTAATAATTCATGCACTGATTTCCATCTAATATTTAAGGCATCAGTGGCACAAACAAGTATAAGTGAAGAGAAGTAGCTGCATAAGATATAAATTGTCTTGGGCTGGAAATAACTTTTTCTTCTAAACTAGAGAGAAAACCTGTGGCTACTATAATTCACAGACAAGGAGAGTATGTGAATGTCCTGTGTTTCAATGGAGAATTACTTCTGCAACAATGCACAGCTTTTCCAGTTTTTGGGTTCCCAGTAAAATCAAATGAATTTTACAATTCCTCCCCTTTGACTTTTTCTATGTGTGAGGAATGAGAGAACAGGGAAGTTTTAGCATGAAAAACAAAAGCGTATATTGAAAAAAATCAAATTATCAGCAACCATCCATCCAAAATAAAGTAAGTTTAGAAAAATGACTAGGGGAAATTCAGAAAACAAGAGTGCCCCATTACACTGAGAAGGATATTCAAACACAGAAAACTTTTTTTCTCAGAAGGGAAAAGAAGACAGATTTTCCCATGACTTTATGTGGAAAACAACTTTCCATTTTCTTAAGAATATAACAGGAATATGCTTCAGGACTATACCATTTGCTCTAATGTTTTGCTCAATCTTTCTTTGAAGTGAAAGACCCTTCAAAGCTTTACACCTTTTAATATGTTCATCCAGCATTAAGATAAATTGATCCATAATTCAGGTTACTAGGGCTTAAAGTAAGATTCCATGCCCTATAATTAGAATGAGCAAATATGAAATTCCAGAAGCAAAAATCTACCTCTGGTTGAATTCCATACATTGAACTTTGGATATGTTGGATCTGACAATCTGAGCAATAATCATGCTTCTTAGAATAGCCTATTTACAAAGCAAATTAATCAATCCAGAAAAGCTTATTCAGTTTGGAACTGATTTTGTTTCATGACAAATCCCAGCTAACACCTTCACTTCCCCAACAAATGTTGTGTGGATATTTGGGTGGTTTAGGGGGGGGGTGGGAGTGTGTTTGGGGATTGTTATGTGTGTTGGACTTGGTCTTTGGATGTCAAGTGAATTTCGTTGTATGGGTATACTGTGTATACATGAACAATTACAATAAAGTTGTTGTTGTTGTTGTTGTTGTTGTTGTTATTATTATTATTATTATTATTATTATTATTATTATTATTATTATTAAATGACACAGAACTGAATTTGCCAAATACCTGTTTCAAGGTAACTGGTCCTATCTGGAGTTCATTGCAAGATTTGTATTTTATACAACTTTAAGATTGCAATTCCTGTTTACATTTATTTAAATTAATTGACCACTTATCTCTAGAGATCACCTTTTAGGAATTGCACGTGTGAGCATTAGCAAAAGAAGTGGACAGATGACCAGATATACTAGAATTATAGGTTATAAAGGATGTATTTTCAATTGGCCTTCACATAAACATTAAGTTACATCCAAATCCCCTGTCCCACCTTCCTAAGCAACATTATATTCAATGAAAAGAGGGTTTCTGCAGAAAGAAGGAAAAGGCAGAGATTCTATCAATTCTATAATGTATCAATAATTCAAATAGTTTACTAACATTAAAACAATTACACACATATATAGACATGTAAAAAGGTAAAGGTAAAGGTTCCCCTCGCACATATGTGCTAGTCGTTCCCAACTCTAGGGGGCGGTGCTCATCTCTGTTTCAAAGCCGAAGAGCCAGTGCTGTCCAAAGATGTCTCTGTGGTCATGTGGCTGGCATGACTAAAAGCCAAAGGTGCATGGTACGCTGTTATCTTCCCACCAAAGGTGGTCCCTATTTTTCTACTTGCATTTTTTACGTGCTTTTGCACTGCTAGGTTGGCAGAAGCTGGGACAAGTAACGGGAGCTCACCCCATTACGCGGCACTAGGGATTCGAACCACTGAACTGCTGACCTTTCGATCGACAAGCTCAACGTCTTAGCCATTGAGCCACCACGTCCCTCTTATATAATATATTTACACACACACGCACGCACACACACACATGTATATATATTGTATGTGTGTGTGTGTGTGTTTAGACATATAGTCATATGCTATTTAATGGAAAGTGATTTGATTTTTTCATTAATTGTCCTACTTATGAATAAACTCTTCCACCCATCATACAAAATATTTTATCCCTTTGTTTGGAGAAGCTATTTAAACTATGAGTGGAAAAAATTGTAAAGTGGGAGGCCGAATATAGCTACCATTTGTGGATTTAAGAAAAAGAGTGTGTTTAAGTGTTACACAAGCATGCATTCATAAATGTATCAACATAGTTTTTTGTCCTTGACATCTATTTTTGGAAAACATGTTATTTTAAACAAGAAAGAATTGAACAGAAACTTGCATGCTAAAAGGGGAGGGGGGGAAGCATCATTGTTATTTACAAAATTGTGTCTTACTCCTTCACCCCGCCCAGACCAAAATAGCTGTATTAAGGGGCATCCTTAGAATATTTAAATGGATACCTACTTGTTTTATTCAAGAGTATACTCTGTGATCTTTTTATGGGAGAAAACAGTGTGTTTGTTGGAAAGAACTGAAAGGAGTAATGAAAGGAAGGGAACAATGCCAGCAATATAGCCTTTTGATATGGTATGATGTACAAAATCTGATATTTTGTAATCATCAGGCATTTTGTGAAATAGAATCCTCAGATGGCAGCCATTTTGTGTTTCCAACTTTCTCTCAAAGTTCAAAATTTGAACTTCGCAAAGATTTTTTTTTGTAGGGTTTGTAAACATCAAATATCCTAAGATCCCTAATGCGATCTAATTGATTAAGAACAGAAAAGTATTCAGATTATGTCATAATCTGAATACCTTTCTGTTCTTAATCAATTAGATCACATTAGGGATCTTATGTCATAAAAAACATTATAGTGTGGTTACTTCAACATAGCCACTCTGTTTTTCAAAATGCAGAAAGCCAAGTTTAACTAGCCTTGGAACCAAATCAAGGTGTAGCCTTGATGCTAGTTATTCAATTTCTGTAGGAAAAGCACCCGAATGTAAACTAATCCTGTGCCTTCACCAGCTGTGAAAAACAGTTCTGGATCTAGTATTTCCTTATGTTCAGCAAGGATTGCATTTTAACAGTTTAGAGTGAATTACAGGGTATTATGTTATTGTGCAGATGTTTAAATAAAGGTATGACTTCAAAGCGACAGTAAGATGATATGGAAAACCAAATACTCCAGAAATGGTTGAATATGTGGCCTTTTTTTAATTTGCTATATTCATTTTTGTCAATCTACTTTTTTTCTGATTAGTTGGTTGCTGTATTCTTTGATGTTTATGTCGTGGTGAAATCCAGCAGGTTCTGATAGGTTCTGGAGAACTGGTAGCAGAAATTTTGAGTAGTTCGGAGAACCAGTAACGGAAATTTTGAGTAGTTCGGAGAACCGACAAATACCTCCTTTGGCTGGCGCCAGAATGGGGTGGGAATGGAGATTTTGCAATATCTTTCCCCTGCCATGCCCACCAAGCCACGCCCACAGAACCACTAGTAAAAAGATTTGGATTTCACCACTGGTTAATGTATTATATGCACTAAATGCATTTGAACCATGTAGTGATTTGGGGCATGCAGGAAAAGGAATACTATACCAACCTGAAATTCTTTAACACATTTCTAGCTTTTTCTAGGATCATGTGACTATCCAGACTTTGCAGCTGTTGTGCAATACCCGATTAAGACAGTTATTTTTAAGAGTCACAGGTAGGCATCGCCATATGCTACATAGACTGCTCTCTCTCTCTCTCTCTCTCTCTCTCTCTTTTTGCAATTGGATCTTAAGCACTGCATAGCCCTGCTATTTATGCATTTCTGAGAATACTTTTACATTTATTGCTATGCAGTATTTTTATCATCTAATTAACACAAATAAATTTAATAATCGTATTTAATGCACATATGAAAAAACCTCACTATGCTAATAAGGATTGCAAAGACTGTTTTACATTTCCACATTTAGCTCATAAAAAGACAAGACTTATTCAAAGTGAGAAGATGAACTTCTACTTCTTTATAGTCAAGTAACTATGTGGTTTTCCTAGCAATGGTAGCCATTACTGACTTCTTGATTTAGTTTGGTGGAAAGAAAGAAAGAAAGAAAATATTTTAGGCTTAAAATGCTGTAAAAGTTTTTTTGTTTCCCTACTGTGAAGGTTCTGATCAGTGCCCTAATGCAATTAAGAGTCTCAAGCCATCTGGCAATAAAAATCCAGTATTTTATTAGGAGCACCATGTAAGCATTACCTAGGTGAAGCCAACTCTGACTTCACCCCCTTCACACCTTGCCTCTGACCCTGTTTCCCCCTCCCCCAAAGTGTGCCACCCGGTCCCATTCCCCAACGAGGTAATTTTGCGGGTTGTAGAAGTCACTCCCTCCAGGCATTACTGGTATCCACGGAGATGGCCTTGATTTGCTCAGCCAGAATACATCTTGTTATGACTGAGGAGTAAATTCCTTGGTGCAGCTGCGAAGCATGATTTCCCATTCCCCTGCCTATGGCAACTCGGGAGCAGGTCAGGGAAGCTTCACAAGTCGACGCCTACCTTATACAATATATACCCAAATGTTGGGGGGAGACTTCAATACTAAAGACACATTTTGCAGTATTTTGTAGTTTGATTAAGGGGAGGGGTACTTTAAGTTAGACAAACTTGAAGAGTTTATCTCAATGGGTATGTCAGTCCTGGAAGCCATCTTTTACATTGGCTCTTCAGGCCTGCCACATTTAGTGCTGTAGGAAACTGGGAGGGGGGATTGTATGGAGCTGGGGAAAATCTAGCCATAATAACATTTTTTTCTCTGAGAGTCAAGGACATCCTGCCCTGCACCTGGAGTGGTGTGACTGGGAGGCATCTCCAGTTGAGACGGTGCATTGATTGGACCATGTAATGGACATGTGGGTGCAGGGGAAAGGACTTGGACTTTCTTTTGGGTGGAGAAAACCTGGAAGCTTTCAGGTTTGGGTTTTCCCAGATGTGCCAATATGACATCTCTAATAAAATGGAACTTTGAGGAACTTCTAGCCTCGGAGTCTTCTTTTGGGGGTGTTACTTGGAACCTTGACAGAGTATACATCAACTGCATATTTGGGTTCTAACTGCTATAACCTTTGATCTCTCTTCCTGCTCCCTGAGGCTGATTGGATTCTAACTCAAATTACAGGTATTCCTCAACTTGTGACCATAACCTGTGGCCCAAAATTTATGTTCCTAAGTGAGACATTTGTTAAGTGAGTTTTGCCCCATTTTAAGTGGAATCACTGCAGTTGTTCCCAAGTTAGTAACCCAGCTGTGAAGTAAATTTGGCTTCCCCACTGACTTTGCTTATCCGAAGGTTGCAAAAGGGGATCACATGACTCCAGGACACTGCAACCATCATAAATATGAGTCAACTGTCGAGCATCCGACTGTAAATCACATGACCATGGGGATGCTGCAATGGTCATAAGCATGAAACATGGTTATAAGTCACTGTTTTCAGTGCCGATGTAACTTTGAACAATCACCAAACAACAGTTGTTAGTCAAGAACTACCGGTGTTATGGGGGTGGGCACAAATTTCTTTACTAGAAGATAGTCATTTTCATTTTATCATTCCAGGTAAGATAAATGGTTAATGAACTCTTCCTAAAGTCTAGAGGCATAGTCAGTTGAATAAAATAAAATAAATGATGCATTTGTGAATATATTTATCAAAGAAAGTTGCATGTTAAAAGGAGAATTGATCAACTTTTATCTTTCTTACAATGCCCTAAATAAAATGTTTTCTAACCAATGGGAAGATGTTACAGAAAGCAGAGCCTGTGTGCAAAATATTATTTGATTTTATCTGATTTTTTTAGGCCTAATCTTAACTGCGCACACATCCAAATAACATCTGAGGGAGAGAAAGCTAACTGGTGCTGAATCATTGTTGCAAATCAAATCTCTCTTCATTCTGGAGTACATAATAAAGCAATGTTTGCTTCAATCAGACAAAATAAAATAACATCTCTCCTTGAAATAATATAATGAAGCAAGGTCCATTTCTGTTAAAATAAAATATATGAAACACAACAGTCCTCTTAAACTAACAGTGTCTATCCAAACCCTGGACCACAGTCTCCAGTACATCATAACCCATAATGTTTGTTTGCATTGGTTCTATAACTCTCCAATATGTTCTAGTATTGGAGGGGAATTTCCAATGATACTGATTCTTCAACATCTCATGACCTACTGACAACAAGAGGAAATGAGGTGGAGATAGGAGAATTACAGATGTACTCTATGTTTCTTCTGTTCTTTATTTAAGAAATTTCTCATTGTAGCCTAAGTCAGGGGTTCCCAACTCCCAAGCTGTGGCCTTATACTGGGCTGTGCAGGTGGCATGCAAGCATGTGTAGATGTATTTGCACAAACAATGTGCATGTATTAAACCATCCCTTCCTTCCCCACTGCCACTGTCTATCTGCAGAGCCATAAAGTTTGGGGACCATTGGTCTAAGTCAATGATGGCTAATCTTTTTGCCATCATGTGCCAGGAGTGGGTGGGGGGAGGAGGGGTCATGCGCATGTGTGCCCACACCCATAATTCTATGTGTCCTGCCCCCGTGCATGCAAGCGCGACCCCCACACTCCTCCCCTGCTCCTGGCATGTGATGGCCCGGTGGGACCTGTAGGCTCTCTCTCTCCAGGCTCCAGAGCCTTTCTAGTAGCTTGGGGAGGGCAAAAATGGCCCTCCCCACCCCCTGGAGGCCCTCCAGAGGCCAGAAATGGCCCATTTGCCAACTTCCGGTGGGGCCAGAAGGCCCATTTTTTGCTCTTCCCCAGGCTACAGAGCCTTTCTAGGAGCTTAGGGAGGGCAAAAACACCCCTCCCCACCCCCCAGAGGCCCCCCGGAGGCCAGAAACGGCCCATTTGTCAACTTCCAGTCCCACCCACGTATGCCATAGGTTCACCATCACAGGTCTAAGTGATAGATAACTAGCTATATTTTTACCAACACACCTGCAAGGAGCACAAAATCTGTAATTTGCTTTTCTAATCATTGCTTAGACCAGGGGTATCAGACTCAAGGCCCATGGGCCGGATCTGGCCCACAAGATGTTTAAATCTGGCCCATGGGGTCGGCCTGGAAATAGAAAAGGACTGGCCCACGGTGCCTCTGGAAGCCAAATGGGGCATGGGGGAGACTCCCTCCCCCAACACTCCATTTTTGGATGAAAAGCATCTTCAACATTAAATAAATTTCCTCTGAATATTTGGTTCTACTGTCAAACTCCTTTAATTGATGGAAGTTGTTGTCCTTTTTCTAATTTTCTATCAAAATCTGCTTTTCTGAAGCTTAAGTCCATTATTTGGTCTTCTGCACTCTAGAATGATAATGAATGATGAGTCTTAATTCCCTGCATAATATCCTTTCAAGTGACACAGAATGGTGTCATTTTAATCCTCCCTCACTCTTCTCAACACTAAACATTCTCAGGACTTCAGTTTTAGTCCCTTAATCAAAGCTGTCTCTTTTTAAAACTAATACTTTTATTAAAATTTATTTACAGAAAGATAAAGAACTAATGCAAAGCATGAAAATAATAATAATAGAGTAAATATTATGTTATATATTAAATATATATAAAATATAGTGAAGAAAAAAGTGAAGACCCTTGGTAGTACAGTGGTTTAATGCACCCTGTTATTAACACAGCTGCCTGCAATTTCTGCAGGTTCGAATCTTACCAGGCTCAAGGTTGACTCAGCCTTCCATCCTTTCTAAGGTAGGTTAAATGAGGACCCAGTTTGTGGGGGAAATAAGTTGACTTTGTATAAATATACAAAAGTATGAAGGCTATTGCTTAACGCACTGTAAGCCGCCCTGAGTCTCCGGAGAAGGGCGGCATATAAATCAATTTTTTTTTAAAAAAAGAAAGAGATATATAAAAAAATGACTTCCCCCTTCATCACAAGTACAATTTCAATAATTTATCACCTCTGATTCTATCATAAAATATTTTTTCTTCCCATATTTAAATTTTAAATTGATTTTAAATTGGGTTGTTTTAATGTACGGCCAAAATATTTAATTATTTTAAACTGTTTTTAAATTTTGTATGTTCTGTTTTTTACTTTGGCTGTTCACCGCCCTGAGTCCTGTTTGGAGAAGGGCGGTATAGAAATGGAAACAAATAAATAAATAAAATAAATATTTCAACTCTCATCTATAAACAGATTCTTCAAAGCTCATCATTCAGACCTAATCATCAAAAGTCCATTAAGCGTTACCAGAAATAGCTACATGCGTACATATTTTAACCTCAATCAACTAAATCAGTTTTATATTTTTTTTCTTTCCTTTTAACACAGTAACTTATCACTTTCTTTGAAAATAAAACAGAACAGTTCTTCCTATATTTCATCTCTGTAATGGAATGTAGTCGGCTGGATTCCCAGGAGAGAGGGATGCATTCCAGACAAGTAGGAGACAACACAGTTCAGATGGTTTGTGTGAGAGAAAGAGGGTGAAGTCAGTCCCTCCCTAATAATTCCCAGAGTACATGCTTCTGCAATTTCATGGATGGGGGTCATCAGGCCAAAATAGTGAATGTTCTGGGATCACTATGTTTAGAGTAAGGCAGCACCTTCTATATTTATGATAGTGAACCTATGGCACGCGTGCCAGAGGTGGCACGCAGAGCCCTCTCTGTGGGCACGCGTGCAGTCACCAGCTGCTCTCCTTGTTTCTAGCATGTGCATTCTGGTGCTCCAACAGATGACCAGCACACATGCGCGCACTGGAAACCAGAAGACCAGGTGGCCAACACACACATGTGCACTGGCCAGCTGGTCTTCGAGTTTCCGGGACTCTGACACACACATGCGCTCATGTGCACACACACGTTCCGGTTTGGGCACTCGGTGCTGAAAAGGTTCACCATCACTGTTCTATGTGGTTCTGCCATTGAAGGCAAGTTAGCAAGTGCACCCTGCAGATTTGAGGCTGTTATCAAACACTACATGAGATACTATTTTCAGACTTTGTTTTTTTTTAAATAATATATGTACCATCAATGAATGGTTTACAGCCCTGACCTTTCAGAAATCTTTTCCCTGAAAAGTCAAATTTTCTCCCTTTTGATATTAATGATTATTATTATTTTTTTAAATGCATTTAAAATTTGATATCGACAGCTTGACCAAGTTTGTAGTTCTTTAAACTGTACTCTTTGGGACTTATTATGTACTTGAAAGTAAGTCATTGAAATTAAATTACTTGGCTTTATTATTTTCTCTTGCTTTTTATGGAGTCTGCCCAGTGGTGGGATTCAAGTAATTTAACAACCGGTTCTCTGCCCTAATGATTTCTTCCAACACCCAGTTTGCCAAACTGCTCAGAAAGTTAACAACCGGTTCTCCCGAAATGGTGCGAACTGGCTGAATCCCACCACTGAGTCTGCCCAGGAATAAGTTTCTCCATTCTACTGTGCAATACAGTAGGTAGAGTGACATGATTATGGATGATGTCAGTGGTATTCCACTGTTAGTATAGGAGAAGAGCAGAAAGAACCTAGGGATGGAATCAAGAAAGGACTCAGCCTAGAATTGTTATATGTCCACAAAGGCTCCAAATCAGCCTTTTATGTAGTGTCAATTTAGTGGTGACCGTTAGTTGACCGGAGTCTTATGTATAGATTTGAGCAGTGCATCTTTTGATCTTTATTTATATTTTTATTTATTTATTTATGTATTTAGTTCTTTAGTTATGGAATTTATGTGTAATCCTGATTCTTCACACCTGACATTTATATTGAGAAGAGTCTTTGCAACTGTGACTTCATGTGCTTGCTACAGACAGACTTTGGTACACTTTGTTCCTAATAACTGAGGCAACTGTAAGAAAAGTTTCCATTATCTATTAATATAATTGAAAATAGCTAAGCCTTCAAAGCATGAGGCATTATAGTAATATTTATGCTAGAAATGAACCATCAGTCAGAAATACTGCATTCACTCCTGTTGGCATGCATCACCTCCAGCAGTAATAATTTAGGTCCGCAGAGGTCAAAAACAAAGAGCTTGTAAGTGGTAAGCTAAAAAAAAAATAATAATCAAGCAGAAGATTTTTTTTTGTTTTGTTTTTTGTAGATTAATGGATTTTTTCTTTTCCCAGATTTACTTTCAAGAGCCATTCGTGTACTAAATTAAATACACCAGAATATCCAAATAGTTTCTGGGTGATATATTCTGCGTTGAAACATAGGAAAGAGGAGAATCGATCCTGGTAAGTTATCTTTTAATTTTAAATGCTTGCAGAAAAGATTTTGTTGTGTAATATTTTAAAGAAGCAAAACAAAACACCAAGGAGGAACTTCGTTGTCACTTTTAATGTGCCTTAAGAAATGAAACTCAGAAGAAAATCTGTTTGGCAATTCAAAATTTCTTCTGCATTCACTAATTTTTAATTGATATTTAGAAGTTGATTCTGTTTGTGTTCTCTCTTTATCAGAATAATCTCTTCAGAAGCCCTGGGTTTCCCTTTTTCCTAAAATATGAAATAACCATATATTAATTCAACCAAATAGCCTAAATTAGGAGCATACAACTGCTCTTGGTCTGGAACTGCATGGAGCTTTGTGCAGAATATTGAATGTCCGTACATCAGTGGATGGGGCAAACACCTTAAATGAATCCATCTTGGGAATTTTTAAGACATGATATGAATGCCTTAAGCCCATGCATAACTCCACTTACCTATTTGGTCTCTTGAAATCATGACAAATATAAAACATCCTCAGGGGTTTTTTAAGGATTTTTCAACATATTCACTCCAGGATGCTCTGAAGGTATCAAAGGAATTCTGATGGGCATTCTATGGCCAAGGACCATATTTATGCATATTTATGTCTGCCCTTGAAGAACATCCGTAAGCTCCAGTTGGCGCAAAATGCAGTGCCCCACATGGCTTTTTGCAGACCCCAGTGTGCACATGTATCACCTCTCCTGCAGGAGCTGCATTGGTTGCCAATTTGCTTCTGGTTGCAATTCAAGGTGCTGGTTGTCACCTTTAAAGTTTCATGGCTTGGGACCAGGTTATCTGAAGGACCGTCTCTTGCCGGTCACATCTACCTGACCCACCAGAGCAAGGAGGCAAGGGATGTTGAGGGCAGAGTTGTTTTAGCAGGTTTTGACCAGTTCTGGAGAACAGGTAGTGGAAATTTTGAGTAGTTCAGAGAACCAGTAGTAAAAATTCTGACTGGCCCCACTCCCATCTATTCTCTGCCTCCAGGGCCGGATTTTCCTATAGGCTAACTAGGCTTCAGCCTAGGCCTCAAGATCAAGAGGGGCCTACATTCAAATTGTTAGCAAAATTAAAATTACACTTTCACTATAGGTGAAAGGGCCTCATAAGTGGAATAGCCTAGGGCCTCTTTTCATCTAAATCCGGCCCTGTCTGCCTCCCAAATCCCAGCTGATCCCAGGAGGAAATGGGAATTTTGCAGTATCCTTCCCCTGGAATGGGGTGGGAATGGAGATTTTATAGTATTCTTCCCCTGCCACTCCCACCAAGCCATGGCCACCAAGCTACGCCATGCCCACCAAGCCACGCCCAAAGAACCAGTAGTAAAAATGTTTGAAACCCACCACTGGTTGAGGGTCCCATCCCCTAGGGAGATACACCTGGTGGGACCCAGAAGAAGGGCCTTCTCTTTGGTGGCTCCCTCTCTCTGGAACATCATTCTTCCAGAGATTAGAATGGCCCCCACTCTAACACTCTTCTGGAACGTGCTGAAGACCTGGTTCTGCCAGTGGGTGTGAAGAACGCAGAGCCGGATGGAGCCCATTAAATGGCTCGTATCAGTGGTAAAATGTTAAAATTTGTTACTACCAGTTCTGTGAGCATGGCTTGGTGGTGGTGGTGGTAATGTGACTGGGTGGGTGTGGCCAACTGTTTTTTTTTTACTTTTAAAAGCATTTTTTCTACAATCTCTTTGGCTGAAGAGGTTGTAAAAAATGTTTTTAAAAGCCTCTGATGATCCCAGATGAGCCACACGATCATCAGAAGTGTTTTTTTTAACTTTTAAAAGCATTTTTTCAGCCAAAGAGGTTGTAGAAAAAATGCTTTTACAAGTTTAAAAAAACAGTCTCTGATGATTGTGCTCAGCTAGGCATGGGGGAGGGGGGCGCGCAGGGATTTTTTCTTCTGGTTCTCCGAATCACCCACCGCCATTGCTACCGGATCAGGTGATCCGGTCCGAACCGGAAGCATTTCACCCCTGGCTCGTATGATGTGTTGTCACCAGGATGGGGTGAGTGCGGCTTATTTTATCAATTTATCATATATGATTCTCTCTTTTAGTAGTTTTACTGCTTTTTATATGTTTTTATATTCTTGTAAGCCACCTTCAGTCATCATGTGCGAATTGGCAGCAATATAAATCTCCTAAATAAGTAAAAATTTGTCCTATTTTGTGCATAACGTGGCAGTGTAGAGGAAGGATCAAATGTTTCAGTATGTCTCCACCCAATAGAATAACCAAAAATAGTAACAAAACCTTTTTATCCCTCCTTTACCTTTTGATAATGAGCCAAGAGATTTAAAAATGAAGTTGAGCGTTCAACATGCAGTAAATCATTAAAAATAATTTGACACAGCAGCAAATGATTCTCAAGATGCTACTAAGAACCTGCTTCATTTCTCAGCAACTTTCAAAATCTTCTCCCTATTTTAATGCAAAATATAATTTCAAATAGATTTTCAGTCTTTGTTTTCCATCTCCTAAATTTGACAAACATCTTTGCAGTGAAATCTGATGAAATATGTTGCTCTTTCCCCTTTGCTTTCTGTTTAAATCATTTTAATAACATTCAAAAGAAAAATGTATAATGATATACCAATATATATTCCTCTTTTTCAGTAAGCAAGTTAATGTAAGTGATATGTTTCTTTTTGACAATGATTGACAATGAAAAATAAAATTAAGCCATGGTGAGGCAAAACTATAACTTCTGGCCATCTCTGCTAGATATTTCTCCAGTCAGGTTTTGAGCAGAAATTGACTGTTATTGCAATACATTTTGTTTTTCCAGGTGAAAATAGAAAAGAAGGAAGGAAGAAGCTGTGACTGACATTAAGAGTTTATAACCAACCCAATTTTCACCTGAAATGATTCATTACTCCTACAAACAGCAAAGAACTTTGCCTTCCACCATCCCTTTTTAAAAAATTTAGAAGAAATATGTTTTAGATTTATGGGTCATTAATGTTTGAAGAAAAATATTCTTACAAAAATGAAATACAGTTTCTGATGCTTCATAACCTTTGTTAAGTCTACATGCTTTCCTGTCATGCATGGATGTTAATCAAAGGAAAATATTTCTTGGGACTCTTAGAAAAACCTACCTCTCATTATTACTGACTCTATTTCCCACTAGGTGCCTGCTAAGTGTATTGGGAACAAACCTTCCAGAATTTCCAGTCAAGCATAATTTCTATGAGTTGTTGTCATCAAAAAACACTGGAGAAAACTATTCTCTTATTCTATTTCAGATGTACGCTTGTATTATTTTATTTTATTTTTTTTGTTTTAGGTCTGAGGCACTTCAAATTAGTATTCCATCTTTCAAAGAATGAATACAACTGGATGGATGGATGGATGGATGGATGGATGGATGGATGAATGGATGGATGGATGGATGGATGAATGGATGGATGAAGAGAGAGAGACAGACAGACAGACAGATTATAGATAAGCAGGCACATGAGAGAGAAAGATAGACAGAGAGACAAATGGGAGATGAGAGGTGGTAGGTAGGTAGAAAGGTAGGTAAGTAGGTAGTAGAAAAAGGACACCAATGGTTTTTCCAGTCTTTGTAAGGGACTTGTATACAGTATATTTTTCGGTTTAATATAACAATAATTTATATTTATGGTTAATATTTCAATCCCATAGCAATTACAATATTGATCATGAGGAGGGGATATTTAAATGAGTCAACTGTGTGCTGCAGTAGTGGTTTTCACTCACCTACGCTACCTGTTCGGAACTGTGAGCATGTGTGTGCACTCATTTCACGCGCACGCAGTGCTTCTGCACATGTGCAGAGCAAAGCCTCTTGCCACCACCACTACCGGTTCGCCCATCACTGGTGTGCTGGAAGATGATTCTAATCCCAAATCATGTATAGTTTTGTTTTGGATCAAAGCACGCTGTCTTGGCCAGTTGGGTCCCTTAAAAACGCTAGAATCCAGTGAAACACGGGGCAACTATTGAGCCCTTCCTACTTAGTTTCTCAAGAAAAAGATTTGGGACTGTTGGAAAATCTAGGATGTCTAGTCCTTTTCAGATTCCAGTAAGCACTGAACATTACAATGATTGGCTGAAGAGAACAACCAATCAGCTGCTGCCCCTGCTAAGCCCTGCTTAGGCTTCCTGCTACTAGCACAGCAAAAAGCAAAGCAAAACTTCAGCACCTAAGATTTAAAACTTTTGGAAACATTCCCACATGTGTACAAATGTAAACCAAAAAGCTTTACACAAAGCAATTTGAAAGTTTTTTTTTTTTAAAAAAAAGGTGAAATAATATGTTAGCATGAACTAGTCATCCAGGATGTTTCCTGAGCTACTTGCACGTCCCACTGTCTTTTTCTGCTCTGTGGTTGCTTTATGCCCTCTTCAGTCTTGTAGCTGAGGAGAAGGATGGTGGTTCTTGTTGATTCTCTTCCTCTTTAACGGTTTGGGAGCCAATTTGGTCCTTTCATTTTGAGAGGACCAGCCTGACATTCAGTGATGGCACAGAGGAAGAAGGTCTTTTTAAACACTGTTACTGAGCAGCTTATGTTTTGCCTCATTTAGTTCATTTAGTTTACTTTATTGTCATTGCAACTCGTACAACAAAATTAAATACATCTTCACTGTACATTATAACTATAAAAATAAACCACAAACAAACATCTTTCACATTTTGTACAATTGAATTGAAAACCCCTGATATTGCATTAATATTGCACTATACAGTAGAATTCAATATAGTTATTTCCCTGGGATAGAAGCTGTTTTTCAGCCTATTTGTCTTGGTTTTTATTGTCCTGTACCGTCTGCCAGATGGTAATAGTTCAAAAAAAAAAAAAAAAAAAAAAAGGTGCCCAGGATAAGATGGATCTTTAAGAATGTTTTGAACTTTCTTAAGGCAATGGGAGTTATAAAGCTCTTCCAAAGAGGGGAGAGGGCAACCAATGATCTTCTGGGCAATGACATTAACCCTCTGGAACACTGTCCTATCCCATTGTGCAATTGGCAAACCATACATAGGTGCAGTAAGTTAAAACACTCTCTATGGTGCAGCGGTAGGAGGTCACCAGCAATTTTTCATTCAATTGTTGTTTCCTGAGAAGTCTCAGGTAGTATCTAATCATGGTGAGAGATCATGGTGAGGAGAAGATTGGTGGGCAAAAATTGCCATAGTCCCCATAGTCAGGGGACGCTGGGAGAGTTTAGATTTCCTTGAATAGAAAGACGTCTATAGCAGAGGTGGGTTTCAGCAGGTTCTCACCGGTTCTGGAGAACCGATAGCAGAAATTTTGAGTAGTTCAGAGAACCAATAGTAAAAATTCTGACTGGCCCTGCCCCCATCTATTCTCTGACTCCCAAGTCTCAGCTGATTGGGAGGAAATGGGAATTTTGCAGCATCCTTCCCCTGGAGTGGGGTGGAAATGGAGATTTTACAGTATCCTTCCCTCCCACACCCACAGAACCAGTAGTAAAAAATTTTGAAACCCACCACTGGTCTATAGAAATTCTCAGTCATCCAGCTCATGGTTGTCCCAAAGGTCCTTTTTCAAAAGGAACTTGACTTTGTTTTTCCTTGAAGAAAAATAAAGTCCAATTGGCTTTTGAAAAAAGCATGTTCCTTAAAGATGAGAAGCAAAACATCTTTATGGAAAAACAAAGTTCAATTGCTTTTTGAAAATGCATCTTTGGGACTTGAATAAAAGGCTAGAGTAAGGGCAGGTAGCCCAGGTGACTAGGAGTTGCCATTTTTATGAATGAATGATGGATTTTGCTAGGCAGTGGAAGTTTTCATTTTCTTTCTTTCATATCTTTCCTTTATCTATAGCAATAGCATTTAGACTTATATACCGCTCCACAGTGCTTTACAGCCCTCTCTAAGCAGTTTACAGAATCAGCCTACTGCCCCCAACAATCTGGGTCCTCATTTTACCTCAGAAGGATGGAAGACTGAGTCAACCTGGTAGAGCCTGGTAGTACAGTGGTCTAAAGCACCCTGTTATTAAGACCAGCTGCCTGCAATTACTGCAGGTTCGAATCTCACCAGGCTCAAGGTTGACTCAGCCTTCCATCCTTTCTAAATTGAGGACCCAGTTGTGGGGGCAATAAGCTGACTTTGTATAAATATACAAAAGGATGAAGGCTATTGCTTAGCACATTGTAAGCCGCCCTGAATCTCCAGAGAAGAGCGGCATATAAATCAATTTAAAAAAAAAAAAACAAAAAAAAAAAACTTGAGCCTGGTGAGATTCGATCTGCCAAACTGCTGGCCGCCAGTGATAAGCAGAAGTAGCATGCAGTACTTCACTCTAACCACTGCGCAACTGCGGCTCTTTCCTGGTAAGAGAAAAAGACCTGATGATATTAGGCCACAATATTTTTCTACACAAGATCTCAAGCCCTTCCTTTTTAAAATCTTAACTGTGGTTTATTTATCTCATTGTGTTGGAAAGTAGCCTTGGTTCCCAGAAGGGAGGGGCTGCATTCCAGAGAGCAAGAAGACAAAAGTTTAGATAGTTTGGTCAGGAAGAAGAGAATTGAGATGGTTCCTCCCTAGCAATTCTCAGAATATATATTAATGATGCAAATAGTTCTTTATTTTGGAAAGTTCTCCGTCTATAGGTGAGAAACAATAAAGGAATGTATTTAGAGGTAAATTTATGGGTTTTTTCTTGGTTCTTGGAACCTGACATCCATTCTGTGACAGCTGTTTTATTTAAATTTTATTTTGAACACCTGTATCCATTTATTCTAAACTATAAGTATAGGCACACATTTTTTTCCTAATATACTTATTTTTGAAGACATGGGTTGGTTTGGGAATTACATTTGAAGGCTGAATCTTTTGAAGGATATATGACATGCAGGGTTGGAAATGTGCGTTTAAGTAAATTGAAATTCACTTAAAAGGCAAATTAAACAAGCAAATCCCACTGACCTTAGTTTTCATTACTTCTGAATAAATAAAGGAAGCTTGACCGGTTAATTTATTTGCAAATTCTAATTTAAACTATTGCAGTGTTGAAAATAAATACTAAAGACTTGCTAAACTGGTGGTGCAGCATACCTAAATCAACAGATCCTCAAATAAGATTCCAAGAATCTTTTTTAAAAAAAAATATTTAATTTTTTTTTATTCACATTTATGATAATATAAAATACAAATAAGAATGAAAAGTAGAAGAAAGAATGGAGAAGCAGAAAAAATGGAAAGAAAAAAGAACCAATAAAGGAGAATATTTATAGTTCAGGATTGAGATGAGGAGTCCTTGATGTTCTTTGGATTTTGTTGGTTCTCTTGTGGATATTTCATTACCCAAACTCTATCCCTCAAAAAAAAACGGCTGGCAACCTTGAAGCCGTCAAGATGGCCTCAGCCATGATCACTTCAGGTGATTAATTAGGAGAAAGCCATGGGAACTTTTAGAGATGGCTTTCACCAGTTGTGCCAATATGATATACCCAATAAAACTGTTCTTTGAGGAATTTCCCTGCCTTTAGAATTTGCCTGCTTTGGAACACTGACAACAGGGGTCTGCCTTTTTTCTATGCAGTAGAATACTCTACTGTGAATCTGGATGAATCTTAATGGGGGGAAAATTCCCCTTCTAAAAAAATAGAGAAAGGGGGAGAGAAATTTCAGCCATCTACATTTCTACTCAGACTGATGTAAATGAGTAGGACAAATAGTAGAATTATACTTACCTCAAAATTAACCTTTGGATTAATCACAGCTGATTGGAACACATACAATTACTCTACTCCTTCAACCATAGTTGGTCATCAACTCTTTTGTCAATGGAGGAAATAACTTTGCTATTTTTCAGACTAAACTGGGAGTGACACCTCTTTCTCAAAGAGTTAACTGGACAACTTCGAAGATTTTGTGGAGAAAATTGGATTCTCTTAGACTATCAGGGCAAGTTCACTGCAGAAGTTTGAGGGCAGAAGAGATTCTATTTATAAACATACATTTCTTTAGCTGTTATATTGAAGGCATGAGGTGGAAAAAAAAAGAACCCATACAAGTAGAGTAAAGCCTTTGCACTTATAGACAGAGCTGTATTAACAAGTGAAATAACTACCAATGGTCTGACCCAAAGCATTGAAAATATACATGGAAAAAAAAAAGGCCTGACAGCTTTGCTTAATACCCCATGGAAAAACAGACACAAAATCAAATATCACATGAAAGGAACATATTTCTCCTCAGCAGAAGAAGGTGAATAAACCTTGGTTTATTGTTTCCTCACTGGCTTTTTCTCCACCTTGGCAGCTTGAAGAGATATGAACTTCAATTCCTTTATTTCCCCTTGCTGGCTGAGGAATTCTGATGGTTGAAATCCATACTTCTTCAAGTAGCCAAGGTTGAGAAACACTGCAATATAATGGCAGTTATCCAGAATTTGTGTCTTAATATCTTAAAGCATGATCTAGAGATTAGAGAAGCCTCTTTTTCTATGATTCCTTTATATATTCTATAATATATAAAGACGAGTTCTACAGAGGAATTATTGAGTCTGTCATCTGCACCTCTATAACTGTCTGGTTTGGTTCTGCAACCCAACAAGACAGACACAGACTTCAGAGAAAAAACAATTGCTACCAACCTGCCTTCCATTGAGGACCTGTATACTGCACGAGCCAAAAAGAGGGTTGTGAAAATATTTACAGACCCCTCACATCCTGGACATAAATTGTTTCAACTCCTACCCTCAAAACAATGCTGTCAAGCACTGCACACCAAGGCAACTAGACACAAGAACAGTTTTTTCCCGAACACCATCCCTCTGCTAAACAAATAATTTCCTCAACATTGTCAAACTATTTACTAAGTCTGCACTACTATAAATCTTCTCACCATTCCCACCACCATCTCCCTCCACTTACGACTGTATGACTGTAACTTTGTTGCTTGTATCCTTACGATTTATATTGAGATTGTTCTCTGATGGCTTATTTGTACTCTATGACTATCATTAAGTGTTGTACCTTATGATTCTTGATGAATGTATCTTTTCTTTTATGGACATTGAGAGCGTATGCACCAAGACAAATTCCTTGTGTGTCCAATCACACTTGGCCAATAAAATTCTATTCTATTCTATTCTATTCTATTCTATTCTATTCTATTCTATTCTGTTCTGTTCTGTTCTGTTCTGTTCTGTTTAGTTCAGGATAATTATAATCCTGATTATCTGACCTAAAACCAAGACAGTCCTCAGTTAACAAAACTATCCATGTCAGGTGGATGAGGTTTTTATAAAACCTTTTTAAATTATTATTTTCAAGGAAGCTGTATTTTTTAAATAGACACTGTTGTAGAGAACACAATACACTTGACGGACATATCTTTTATGTACACTGAGAGCATATGCACCAAGACAAATTCCTTGTGTGTCCAATCACACTTGGCCAATAAAAAAAAATCTATTCTATTCTATATGTTTTTCAATGAAAAGTTGGTAGACATTCCTTCTGATAAATTTAAAGCTTCAGCCCTTAGAACCGTGCTTTTGTGACAAGATATAATGAAGTGATGGGCCCACGCATGACAAAATGGTTTCAAAATTAAATTTTCTTTCTTTCTCTTCATGTTGGCACCATGCAAACTGTAATATAGATGCTTAGAAACTATCTTTCTAATTAAGAGATGTCTGCTTTTTGATGAAAATAAATAAAAGAGCAGAGACTTAGGCAAAGGAGGAGATTGTTGGAGGTTGCCAGTATGGTACGTGTGTTGTGCTAATTGCGCATGCTGTATAAATCCAGGCACAGCTGGAGAAGGAATCTTCTCCAAAGAATCAAAGGAGAATCACAGCTGGAGGAGGCATCTGCAGCTGAAGACCCAGCAGGATTTACTGAGCCATCAGGCCAGTGGAAACAGACTGCAGCATTTTGAAAGGACAGACCAGACGTCAGTGAGGACAGTTTGAGAAAGCAGTTAGAACTCCAAAAAGCTCAGAAAAGAGTTGTTATTTTTCTTCTATCCATGCCGTTCTCTGTGCTTAAAGAGCCATGGTGGCGCAGGGGTTAGAATGCAGCATTGCAGGCTAACTCACTGCTCACTCCAGAAATTTGATTCTGACCAGCTCAAGGTTGATTCAGTCTTCCATCCTTCTGAAGTCAGTAAAGTGAGGACCAGATTGTTGAGGGGCAATATGTTGACTCTGTAAACTGCTTAGAGAGGGCTGTAAAGCACTGTGAAACAGTATATAAGTCAAAGTCAGGGGTGTCAAACTCATGATACATGGGCCAGATGTGTCACACACTGGCCACGCCTACCCTGGTTTAGCAAAGGGAGAAAAATTGCAATATGTCACATGACGATAACATGTCATCGCGAGTTTGACACCCCTGGTCTAAGGGATGCTAGTGCTATAGAAGCAAACCTCAGTAGTGAAAGTGCTGATGTGGTCTAACAGAATTGTCAACCTCAGGGAAATTGGGGGATTCAGGCAGTTCAAATGCATATAAAGTTTTATTGCAATTTTGAGCTCACTACAAAATCTGAGCTACTAACAGTCAAAAGAAATGAGTGGGAATTAAGAGGCATTCAAGGCGTATTGGACTTGGATTTCTTGCAGGCATGCAGGGACTCGTGACTTATGATGTGTTTGACCCGTCCCTTAGGCTCAGCCTGATCATCTCCTACATGAATGAGCATATCAAACTTGTAATGAGGAACACCTGTGTGAATTAAGACATTTGTTTTTTCAGAGTTTTTTACCATTCAGTCTATAGTAGTGCCCGACAGAGCCATGGGGGAGGGGGTTAAAAAAGTTAATATGATAGCTACAACTGAATGATTGGATTCTCAAACTCAGATAAACAGGAACAGGACTTTGATCACATGATCAAAAGTGCCATCTTTTGATTCCTCCTTCTCACCCCTCATAAATGCTCCAGGGTCTGAATGGGACTTCCTCCTTTGGAACGGGTACCAAAAATAGTCATAATGAATTACTATCTCATAAGCTGAGATGATAGTGTTAAATTAGTGTTAAAAATAGTGTCAGTCCTGATATTTGGAATTCACTACCCATTTAAAAAGAAAGAGCTTTTGTTTCATACCTCCAAGCTGAAAGGATGCAAAATTCCTTGGAATGCTGTAAATATAATACCATTTATATCATATGATACATCATAACTTTGCAGTCCACAAAGTATGGAATATATGCTAGAATATTTCAAGGAAATGTCTTTTAGAAATAAGAATTCATGTAGATGAGGAATGGATGTAGGGCAAAAATAGTTGAACATAGTAAAACCAACAAAAAAAAAATTAAATCATGCTTATGTTTTCAAACAAAATGAAAAAGTAGGTTAAGTTAGATAATTGTTTTCTTAACTACCTGAAGTTTCAAGAGCTTCAGAGCATGTGCAAAGAAGGAAAGATTTCCTAAAAGAACATTAGTTTCCTGCAGAATTGGGGACTGCAGGGCAGTGGTGAAATTCAATTTTTTTTTTTTTTACTACTGGTTCTGTGGGCATGGCTTGGTCAGTGTGGTGTGGCTTGGTGGGCGTGGCTTGGTGGGCATTGCAGGAGAAGGATACTGCAAAATCTCCATTCCCTCCCCACTCCAGGGAAGGATGCTGCAAAATGCCCATTCCCACCCCACTCCTGGGGGAAGGATATTGCAAAATCTCCATTCCAACCCCACTCTGGGGCCAGAGTGGTATTTGCCAGTTCTCCAAACTACTCAAAATTTCCGCTACTGGTTCTCCAAACCTATCAGAACCTGCTGGATTTCACCCCTGCTGCAGGGAGTGATAATATGGGTTGTATTCAACAAATAGACACATCTATCTCCCTCTTTTTCATATATAGGTTGTCCATATACATGTTTTGTTCCTGCTGCTGTGATGAAGAGGAAGCTTCTCCATAAGAAACAACTGCTTTAAGTTTTTCCAGTTACAGTGAAGCAACTCATAACCACTTTCCTAAATGAGATGAAAAGAACGTGAAATGTTGCAAATAGTTAGGTCTAGCTTATTATCCATAAACACAAATAATTTTGCCTTTGCTGTTATTGTTGCAATTAAAAGAAAGCTGCTTCTTGAGAAACAAGGTGCTTCAAGCACGTTGAAGCAATTAAGCAGTTTCTTCTTAGATGAGATGGAAAGAACTTGAGATATTGAATACTCAAATGAAGGATAAAATAAAACTGACAGACTCTTTACCCTTAACTACAAGCAAGATGCTGTTTTCTAACCCTTTCCTATGGGAAATGTACATGGAGAAATTTGAAATGGCAGCTGCCAGTGAAGCTAATGTATTTCTTTATTTTCTGAAAGACAGAAACTTCAGCAGCAAACTTCCTGAGCTGTGGACAGATTGCGTAGGAGGGGGATATGGATGGTATGACTTAAAAATTAGTCTTTAAAGTTTTTGAACTTCCATTAGGGGAAGGAAAGAATTCTCAGATCAGATGTTTATTGTAAAAAAACGTTCAATAAAAATGAAATGGAAACAACATCAGGGCTATTCTTCAAAACATAGGATTCTTAGCAAGGATTTAGGAGCCCATAATAAGAGCTCCTTGGTACTTTTGAGTTTGGTTGTTGTTTTGCAGATGTTTCATTATCCGATGAAGGTAACATCAGTGCTAGAAAGTAGTCAGGTTTATTATTTTTATTTTATTATTTATTATTAATTAGATTTATATGCCACCCTTCTCCGGAGACTCAGGGCAGCTTACAATGCATTAAGCAATAGCCTTCATACTTTTGTATATTTTATACAAAGTCAGCTTATTGCCCCCACAAACTGGGTCCTCAATTTACCTACCTTAGAAAGGATAGAAGGCTGAGTCAACCTTGAGCCTGGGGAGATTCGAACCTGCAATAATTGCAGACAGCTGAATGTTAATAACAGGCTTTTAGTCTGTTGAGCTATCCAGGCTCCTATATTCTAATGGCTTATCTTGTCAGTGTTGGTGGGAGTGATCTTGGAGGTTCTTTGGTTGGACTGTTTACTGTTAGCTTGTTTGGCAGTTCCTTGATTGGGGTATATTTTACTCTATCGTTTACTTCTTGATTGTTGGTCTGATCTTGGAAGTGAAACATGCTTATCTGAGTGCTGATTTTTTTTTGTGGGTATTACATTCGGCACGTTTCCGTGATGATAGCCGTGTTCCCCCTATTGGTCGGAAATGATGCTACGGTGTCTGGCTTCCCAGGATGCACTTGTTTTGGGGGAGAGGGTTGCTGGAAAGATGACTCTTAAGTGGCCAGTTCATCTTCCAAACAAGAAGATGGCCCAGGCCACTAGATGAGGCCAGAGAACAACAACAGAATATACACAAATTATATGTTGGGGCATGACAGTTCATGTCTATGTATCTGTTGATGGCCAAGCATTCTGTTGTCAGAATGCTAGGTATTTCTAGGTATTCCCTAGTGTTTTTGGACTTGGCTTGGTCTGGTATGGTCCCAGTTCCATCACAATCCCACTGTGCCTGATGCTCCATGTCATTTTCCATTCTTGTCCACTTCAAATTGATGCCAGCAGATCTCTGAAAGTCTTTCTCTCTGGAAATATCCATTTCTCTCCTTCTCCCACACACTTAAAAAAAAGCTCATGTCCAAGTAAAGTAACACCTGCTCTTTGCCATTATTGAATCCAAGAAGAATAAATACCTTTATATGGATAAAATGGAGGACTGCAGAACAATTACAATAAAGAAGATAAAAGCAGAGAGACAAACCATTTACTGTGGGACAAACGAAGCCGAAGAAAATGGGAGACAAAGACAGCCAGGAATGATCCCATCAAAGTACTGTATTTTTCACTCCATAAGACACACCTGACCATAAGACACACCTAGCTTCAGAGGAAGAAAACATGAAAGAAAAAAAAATCAGGCGGAGCCTGAGAGGACCATAGATAGGTGTCCTTTCATATGCCAGTTCTGCCTATTGACTCCTGCACTGCAGAAAAGAGATAGAAGAGGTAGGCAATGACAAAGACAGAAGAGGCAGGGTTCAGCACTGTAAAAAGATCGTGCCACTGCAGCTCGGACTGTGATGCAATATTCACTCCATAAGATGCACAGACATTTCTACCCACCTTTTTTTTGGGGGGGGGCAGGAAGTGCGTCTTATGGAGTGAAAAATATGGAAGTCCTCAGTGGTGGGTTTCAAAATTTTTTACTACCAGTTCTGTGGGTGTGGCTTCGTGGGCGTGGCATGGCTCGGTGGGCATGGCTCGATGGGCATGGCAGGGGAAGGATACTGTAAAATCTCCATTCCCACCCCAATCCAGGGGAAGGTTACTGCAAAATCCCCATTTCCTCCCAATCAGCTGGGACTCAGGAGGCAGAGAATAGATGGGGGCAGGGCCAGTCAGAGGTGGTATTTACCGGTTCTCTGAACTACTCAAAATTTCTGCTACCGGTTCTCCAGAACTGGTCAGAACCTGCTGAAACCCATCTCTGTTAGTCCTTCAGATTTTGGGCAAGACATGTACCAGTTACTGAGACCAAAATATGCTTCCAAGATATCTCCAAGATAGGCTCCCTAGAAAGAAGCCAGCTGTCTTAGACAGAAAAGCAAAATCAGGAATTGTCTGAAAGGATTAACTTTGGAATTCAAAGGCTAGATACAACAGTTGAGAGGGCAATAGCCTCATCCTATGGAGAGCAATTGTACTGTGGTTTGACTTTGAGATCTAGTGAAGCAGTAAAATCATGATTTGGGTTATTAGCATCTTGGAATGCTTCTACTATCAGGTGGATCCTCTCTGGGTACTAGTGCCTTACCCGGGACACTCTCTGTTATCCCAGTTTACTTATTTTCCTTCTTCTGAGCAGGCTGACCTATATATAAACAAAACCTGGCTGCAATAACTTATTATTGTTATATTTTTAAAAAAAATGCTTGTGTGATTGACTTCCAGTTTATAAACAAAAGCTCAACTGTGATTTGCAGCCAGGGGGACATCAAGAAAAGTGACAAGAGATATGTTGATATCCATATTAGCCTCATCTGTTTAACCCGATATAGACTATTATTCAATAAAGAAAAGTATTTGCATACTATGTTCTCTTCCACATTTTTCTAAAGAAGAAATTACATTGGGTGATTAAAAAAACCTCTTCTATTTTATTTAAATCTTACATCTGAACAAATGCCCAATTTCTCCAAAACATCTTCATAATTGTGCAGTTGCCTCTAAATTCTCCCACCAGAATGCGTTGCCATAGAAACAATTGATACCCCAAACTATCAATTGTTTGTTAAATTCATACAAACATGTTTGCACGTTAACTTTCTGTACGGAGAAATTTCTACTGGACAGGCAAAGAGAGGGTTAGGGAGAGAGATGGGGGAAGAGATTACACACAGCAGAAAATAACAAATGTGAAAATAAAATTATTTTAAGTTTAATGGCAGGAAACAGAAAACATCTTTTGTTTTCAGAAGTAAATGAAAATGTATGGATGTCTTTTCCCAGGGCTATTTAGCTTGCAAATGAACTCTGTCATTTGTTTATGCATGCAGATTTGATATGCTTCTCACCAACTGCAGGCAAAGATGTTAACAGTGATCAAAAGCATCGCTTTTCTGGGTAGCTGACCGCATGGAGGGGAGAGAGAGAGATATTTAAACCCTCTCTTTGGCCTTGCCTTTGAGCTTCCTGTTCCTGTGCAAGAAATGTATCCTATTGGTTGCCAGACTCCCAGGGGGCTATGCAAGGGTCTTACCTAACTTTGTAGGCTGTCTGTGTCCCAAGCTTGATTGAATCTTGCTGGGTGATGCAATGAAGGGGCTTCGGGCAATTCCTATTATGGCTGAGGGCTAATCCTACCTTTGTTGGATCTTGGGTGAGGGTATTTGCTTATGAATAGACATAGCCATCTCTTTATCTCTTAAGTACTAACATCTGGTGGGGGCTATTGAGGAGGGTGGAGGCTATTAAGAGTGAGTCTGCTTCCTGCTTCAAAAAAACATGTTTCTCCATTTCTCATCCAGGGAAATATAATATTCTGTCTTTTTAATATTCCCTAGAATAGTTGATTCTTTTAGGAGGGGGTGGGTGCTAACTTTCTATAGTATATATGCATAAATGCATATTTTGGGTTTGTGGAATTCATTCACTTCTTCCGGTATCAGAACCATGTAGATGTGCCTATTTGCTGTTCCTTCTCTACACATTAAATTTAGCAGCTCATTTAAGCAAAGAGTAAAAAATTGTAAGCTTGGGTTTTAAGAAAGCGGGTGGTAATAAACCTAGAAGAGGAAACAAAAAAACTTATGCAGCATGCAGAATTTCTTTTCTTTTCCTTTTAAGCTGTACACCTCTGCAGAAGTTTTATAAAATTCTATTACAAGGCTATCAAATTTAATCAGCCAGTTGATTTTCAGCCAGAAAGACCTGTGCTCCTGACATCTTAAACTTGTCATAGTAATATGAAATAGATTTGGGCTGTTTCCATATCAGAAATCTTATTTTGATCACATAAATAAGTAAAGCCAAAGACAGCCTCAAGCCAGCTTTTCTTTCTTCCATTTTATATGCAATCACCTTCCTTTTTACTTCTATACATTCTGTCTCTCCTTTTTGACTATTATATCTTTTGCCAGTACAGCTAAATTAGAAGGATCACATATTTTTGTAGAAGATTGGAAAAGAGTTCTTTTAGAGTATGATTTAGAGACAGGCATAGAAAACAGATATATGTCTCTCACTAGCAATTCCTTAAAGATAGGAAAATAATATGTTATATTGTACTGACATTAGGCTTATATTACATTATGTTACATTACATGCAGAGATAGTATTCAGCCGGTTAGGATCGGTTCACCCAAACTGGTAGCAGAAAACGTGGGTGGGCATGCCTACCTGCCCTGGCTCTATGCATCCTATTTAGGCACATTTTTTGTGCCGAGTGCATGCACGGAAGGCAGGTGCACGTGCGAATCAGGCGCGCACGCAGGGGGCAAATCAGTAGTAACATAATGTGAAACCCACCACTGATTACATGGCTAGGAACAAAGATATTCAAAGGACCATCTTTTCCCATCTATCCAACTCAGGGGTGAAATGCTCCCAGTTCGGAATGGATCGCCCAATCCAGTAGTGATGGCGGCGGGTGGTTTGGAGAACCGGTAGCAAAAATCCCTGCAACACCCCCCCCCCCCATGCCCAGCGATCATCAGAGGCTGTTTTTTTTTTTTACTTTTAAAAGCATTTTTTCCACAACCTCTTCGGCCGAGGAGGTTGTAGAAAAAAAAATGCTTGTAAAAGCCTCTGACGATCCCAGCTGAGTTGCCTGATCGTCGGAGGCTTTTAAAAGCATTTTTTTCTACAACCTCTTCAGCCAAAGAGGTTGTAGAAAAATGCTTTTAAAAGTTAAAAAAAAAAGTTGCCACGCCCACCCAGTCACATTAACGCCCCCCCAAGCCCTGCCCACAGTACTGATAGTAACAAATTTTACATTTCACCACTGATCCAACCTACCAGAGACCAGGAATATTATAGGTCCCCTCCCCAATTAAGAAGGTCCATTTGGTGGGACCAAGAAAAAGGGTTTTCTCCATGTGGATTCCTTCTTGTGAAACATCATCCCCATGGAGATAAGACTGGCTTCCACCTTGATACTCTTTTGAAAGGCCCTGAAGATATGGGGACCTATGGACCTCAGGTTCGAACACATTGAGTAGTTTGTCTGTTTGCTGCTACTAGAGGGTATGACAGTTTTATTGGTGTAAGCCAGACAGAATCATTAAGAGTGAGTTGTATGGCTATATAATTTTTTTATATATATAAAATAATCTTTATTAAATATTTACAATAAAATGAACACACAATAATGATTGAAAAGCAATATAGGAAGCGAAATATAGAAACACATAAACACAGGACTAAAAGGAAACAACAAACATGACTAACCGAGAGTTAAGCTCACTTTCCAATTAATATTAACTAATATCATCCTAGCCAAACATTTCAATGCAATCAAGTTCTTTTTATTAACTACAAAACAATTGGCCTGTTTTAAAGTTATAAAGCCTAGTAAATATCTAGTTAATCTAATTAGACGATCTTATCACCCTTCTCCTAAGTTTAACCTTCTTTTGAGCCAGACAAAGGATCTGTCCCAACTTCTATTATATACTGAATCTTTCTTGTCTTTTAAGATATACGTTAGCCTATCCATCTCAGCACATTGGAGAATCTTGTTTATTATCAGATGGTCAGGAGGCATATCTGCATCTTTCCACAGTTGAGCAAATGCCATTCTCGCTGCTGTTGAGACATGGACAAATATATACCAATCCTTCTTGTCAATGTAATCCGGTCTTATTCTGAGTAAGTAGAGGTCTGGGTGAAGGGGAAACCTTCACCCAAAAATCTTATTGGATTTTTTAAAAAATGTTAAGGATTCAAGTCTTCCATGGAATAACCCCAAATCAGCCCTATCGGCTTCAACAGTCTATTGCAGACTTTTCAAGCTGTCTGCAATATTCAATCTACACCAGAGGTGGTAATCAGCAGGTTCTGACCAGTTCTGGAGAACTAGTAGCAGAAATTTTGAGTAGTTCGGAGAAGTGGTAAATACCACCTCTGATTGGCCCCACCCCATCTATTCTCTGCCTCTTGAGTCCCAGCTGATTGGGAAGAAATGTGGATTTTGCAGTAACCTTCCCCTGGAGTGGGGAGGGAATGGAGATCCCATTGCGAACCGGTAGTAATGGTAAGTAGAACCCACCCCTGGAATGTAGCTATCCATTTGTGCAAAGATCCAGAAATTCCATAAGAACTTAGTTCAACATAAGTTTGTCATGTACCACTGAATCAAAGTCTTTGCAGAAGTCTATGTAGATTGCATCTATTGTTTTACCCTGGACAAGTTGAGAGGTCCAAATGTTTTTGCAGTGTATGAGTTGCAGATTATATAACATTTTTTTCCTGAAACCAAATTGGTTATTAGAGAGTAGGTTATTTGCCGCTAAGTAGAGGGTGATGGATTGGTTTATGATGGATGCCATGACACAGCAAAGGGAGATTAGTCTATAACTCTCAACAAGGCCGGGGTCACCTTTTTTGAAGATAGGTATGACTGTACCTATAGATAGATAGATAGATTCTTTTTAAAAAAAAAATAAATCAGAATTGCAACACAGAAATAGGACATCTGAATTTTGAAGAATAGCTTCATAATATGTAAATTCATGTACTGGTTCCAAAGTGGTAAACTAGAACTGAAAATTCAAGAACTCATACTTTTATCTTAATATTGCATCTTTAGGATATTTGAAACTGTATAAACCATAATCTCTATAATAATTCCTTACATAAAACTGAATAGGAATAATTTGGGAAGGAAATTTAGCATTGATTTTAATATTATATCTGACTTTATTCTCCCATTGTAAAAATTGGGAGAATGTTGCAGTAGGACAGTAGGAAGTACAAAGAGAAAGAAGGTTGCAATCTGGTTAGCTTTAATTGCCCTGTTCTGGAACTAGTGGATTTAATTTAAAATGAGACATTTTTTGAATTAAAGTTCTTTTATTAAAAAAAAATCAAGTGTGCTTCTGCAAAAAAAAGGATACAAAACAAAATTAAATATACATCAAGCAGATTTCAAACACTATTGCTAATTTAAGAGAGGAACCATTACTTGACAATAGAAAATTGCTACTTTCTGTGGATAACCATTACTTAGAAATATCTAATTACCTGTTGCAATGTTTTGAAGAGATGGTTAGGGAAATTTCTGTGGCTATCTATTATATTTTCTCATTATCTGATTGTCATTCACCATTTTGAAAGACTCATTTTCTTTTATGTCCGTTCACTTATGTATGAATCTTCACAATGAATTATACATAATGAAACAGTAGACCTAGTTTATTAAAGTTCAACTTGGGGACAGGAGATAGCATAGAAATTAGGATCCACTTCTTTTTTAAGCATGTAGACTGAAGTACCAAGTGATCTTTCTGGGTTAACTTAAAAATATTTCTTATTTTTCTTAAATTACTGTTTGTTAAATTACCAATGTGTGTTTTAAAAAGATGTTATCTTTTCTCTATTATCCATCAGAACAAATTCATTTCAGCTACTCATATAAAGGGTTTGTGTATCTGTGTGTGTACATGTACCTTTGGAGTGTTGACTCCTGGACTAGTCCCTGCTGTTTTCTTGGCAAAATTGGCAAAATTTCAGAACTGATTTGCCATTGGACTGGCCAACTGACTTTGCTCTTAAACTTTCCCAGGATTTAATTCTGGTGCCTTAACCACTATATTACGGTAAACTGAATCTCAAATAAACTGAATCTCAGATAAACACTATTTAAAATCAAAATCAAAAACCAAGGTCTCAAAGATCCCTGTCACCATCTTTTATTTGTGGCATCTTGAGGCCATTTCAAATTTATTATAAAATTGTAATCTCAAGGGCAGGGCAGGACAAGGCAGAGAAGGACGGAGGGAGGGAGAGGAGAGGAGAGAGAGGAGAGGAGAGGAGAGGAGATTTCAATTTCTTCCTTTCACTTTTTCTTTCACACACCTAGAAAAGGGAAGGGGGAATGGAGAAAAAAGGGAGAGGGAGATGGGAGAAGAAGGGAAGGGAAGGAAGAGGAGGGGAGAGGAGAGGGGAGGGGAGGGGAGGGGAGAAGAGAAGAGAGAGGAGAGAAGAGAAGAGAAGAGAAGAGAAGAGAAGAGAAGAGAAGAGAAGAGAAGAGAAGAGAAGAGAAGAGAAGAGAAGAGTAGTTTTAGCCAGTCCAGATATATGTTAGTGATTACCAACATCTTAGTCTAAAGCAGAAGAATCCCAAAGCTAACAACTTGGTCATTCTCTGTAAAATATGAACTAAGTAGAAGGCCATCATGGCTTTACAGAAATACAAGATTATAGTTTATTTTCACAGAGATGATAAAAGTGTATCATCAACTGGATAAAACTCCAGTCTACAGGTTAGCCATGCCTACCCAGTCCCCAGCCATGCCTACCCAGTCAGTCGTGATGACCAGGCCACACACACCCCAGCCCCCCCCATGGGCAAACAAAATTCTGATATGGGATGAAGTTTGACACCCCTGCTCTTGGTGTTTCCCAACAATAGGTTATTTGCTGAACTCCTATAGACAAGCCAAGAGCTGTTGGCTTCTTGAATCTAAACTAGGCATAGTCAACTTCATGGCCTTTATGTGCTCTTTTATTATTTAATTAATAAATTATTTATTTAACTGCATAATTATTTAAGAGGGAAAAGCCTTCAAACACAAAGAATGGAAGATAATATCCAGAAAGCAAAACATCCTAAGAAACAGAAATAATTTCATTTTCAGGGGCAAATATAATTTACATTTTCTGCTTATCACAAAAGAGCAATGATGTTTGCAATTTTAGATAATAGTGAATTATTTATTTGATCTTCACAACTTTCTAGATTTAGTTGAAGATGTAAGATTATTAAACTATATAATACACTCCCACAACAGTTAATACAATCCTTGACAATCTTACTGCATATGTATATTTTTAAAATATTCTGAGGAAAGCTAATACTTCTTTTATTTAAGAAAAAATACCCTATTTTTCTTTTTTAAACAAATCTTAGCAGCATAACAATCCATCTACAATTCCTACAGAGAATAGTCATATTGTGACAGCCCATCTACTATTAAGATATGTTTAAAAGTACTTAGAAAAGAATTATAAACCCGCATTCCAATGAAGTGGCTTTCTGCAAGGTAAAAAAAATAACAACTGCAAAAAGATAATTTGTCTCCTTTCATGATTGGTATAAAGATTATGGGTTTTAAATTCACTGGGAATTGAAAGAATCTTGGTATTTGCTCTGAAAAGCAAAATTTAAAGAAAAAGACTTACAGTGTCTCAGCAGTGCTGCCTACAGACAGTATCTTTTTTTAATATAAAAACAGTTTAGGGGAAAATATATAAATGATTTAGTAAAAATATTCTCCAAAAAGTATCAAAATGAAAAGAAAAAAAGAGTTATCAGAAATAAATCATTTAACTAACTGCCATATACACAGTGAAAAATAAAAGGATATTAATAGCAGGAGTTTTCTCATGTCTGAAAGCAATATAATACCAATTCTATATGGAATAGAATAGAATAGAATAGAATAGAATAGAATAGAATAGAATAGAATAGAATAGAATAGAATAGAATAGAATAGAATTATTGTCACTTTGAACATACACTAATTGGCATACATTAAAATGAAATTTTGTTTCAAACAGCTCTCAAAGGGTCTCCACCTGCAATATAAACTACATAAACATGACAAAATAAAAAAAAAAATATGCATATACCCACATATATCTAAAACTGCTTTAATTGTACCTTTAAACAGAAGTCCTAAAAGGTAATGCAATTACCTCCAAAGGTCAAAGGTCTTCTATTTTCCTGTATCTACATCTACTGTCTTAAAATTCACTGTATATTATAAAGTCGTGAACTGCTGAAGAAAAAAGAAAATGTCTCCAGAGACTAATATGCAAATGTCAGAGATGGGGTGATACCGCTACCCCAGTGCTTGAGAGGTTCTCATGTTTTAAAATTATAGGTCAGGGGTGTCAAACTAAACGTCGTCATGGTGGCATCATGTGACGTATTGTGATTTTTTTCCCCACTTTGCTAAACCAGGCATGGGCATGGCCAGCGCATGATGCATCCGGGCCGCGGGCCGTGAGTTTCACAGCCCTGTTATAGGTAGTTCTTACTTTAAAATCTCAATTGGGACCAGTCCAGAACTACCTGTAGTTAGTAATGTTGTCAATCCTTCTTCTCATTCCACTTCAGAAAATGGGTTTATTCAGTCATTAAAATGTGGCAGAAAAGTGCCTCTTCTTCTCTTCTCTTCTCTTCTCTTCTCTTCTCTTCTCTTCTCTTCTCTTCTCTTCTCTTCTCTTCTCTTCTCTTCTCTCCTCTCCTCTCCTCTCCTCTCCTCTCCTCTCCCTCCCCTCCCCCTCCCTCCCCCTCCCCTCTTCCCTCCTCTTCCTTCCCTTCCCTTCTTCTCCCTTCTCCCTCTTCCTTTTTTCTCTGTTCCCCCTTCCCTTTTTTGTGTGTGTGAAAGACAAAGTGAAAGGAAGAAATTGAAATCCTCACAGAAAAGTATTGCCTACAGGAATCTCTATTTTCCTAGAATATCCCTAGGACTTTATTTCAATCATGAACATTGAAAGTGACAGTTAACCCACCTGAAAACAATTCACATGATAGGGAAATTAGCTGATATTCACTTCTGGATTTCAATCAAAACATGCTGCTTTCCCAGCACATATACAGGATTGAGTTAGGCATATCATATAAACAGTAACAAGGACTGAAGTCCCACCACCACCACCACCAAAACAGTAGATTGAATTCAAAGTTTGGAGGCAAAGCCTATTGAAAAACTAATTATAGGATCAAATTACAGTTGTTGCTGCTACAGCATTTTAACCAAGATTCTTAAGGCAATGAAAAAATGACACAGCAAAAAGGAAAGGGAAAAAAATGTTTCATTGCTGCCACAGATGTTGACCACATGGATTAGAAAGGAAACTGAAAGAGTAAGTGCACAAAAATTGCTTACAATTTTTCAATGCTTTCAAAACTCTCGTAACAGCATTTTTTTTCCTTAAATGATTTTTTTTTTAAAAAAAGAAGAAAGCTCTTTTCACATCCCATCTAGAATCTGGATTTGGAGGCAGCCTTGTTTTTGAAGAATTTTCTCCTATTAATGCATCAGTGAAAACTTCTTAGAAAATTTTATAGACATCTCCATCTGCTTGTTTGTTACTCTTCCCCCCCTCCCCATTCCTTGATGATTTATTTGTGGTTGCTATTTTGGCAAGTTCTGCATACAAAAATATGATGAGAAACCCAACCACAGGGGTGGAAACAGATGGGCAGGGCAATCCTACCACATGTTATGAAGAGCTCCAACATTGGAGCTTCCAACAATTTCAAAACCCTGCTGGCAATGGATTAGCAAAACAGAAGGGTGTGAGGAGTGCCATCGCCACTTCCCTTCCCTTGCAGGGTTTTATTATTTTTCTTTAGCTGATTTTCTCCAGTGGAAACCAAGGGATGGAATTTACTCATGCAATGTGCAGATTGGAATAGCCACAAGTTGCTGCTTTGACATCGATAACCTGCTGATATAAAGCAAAGTTAGAGCACAATGATACCATTGGACTCTGTAAATCGGTAACTTTTTCTGGCGTTCCATCCTTCCCATCATCAGCTTCCATTTTGTTGGGTCTTTCCAATATCTGATTGCTAGTGTCAATTGAATTCACAGTATCTGAGAGGGTAACAATTTCTCTCTTCAAATTTGAATGTTTTTTTCCCATCTTTGGGTAAATAGGTTTCAAAGTATCATATGCTATTTTGAGATGCTTTCCCATAGAACTGAAGTTAATCATGGTTAGATGCTAATGTTGTGTTTGCCTCAGTGCAAATCCCAAATCCGCCACCTAGGGTTGCCTTGATGGTTTGTCTCTAAATTTGATATATAAATAAATAAAATAGCATAAAAATGCATCTCTATCTTTTCCTGTAACCAATTTCAAAGTGGAAGGGAAGGGAAAGGAAGAAGGGAAGAAGGAGGGAGAGAGAAAGAAAGGTAGTTTAATTGCTGATAAAATAAATGCAGAAATTAGAATTTGTGAGGCCCTTTTCCTAGGCTATTTCACTTATTTTTGAATAAGCACTCCTTTTATCCTAAACCAGGGATCGGCAAACTTAAACACTCAAAGAGCATTTGACCCGTTTCCCATAGAAAAAAAAAACACACCAGAGCCACAAAACTGGGTGGGCATGGCCAACTCAATGTCACTTGCTCATCCAGTCACATGACCCCCCCAGCCACACCTACTCAGCCACAAAACCATTGTCTCTCTCCCCCTCTTCCTACCTCCCCCTTTCTCCCCCATGTCTCTCTCCCTCTGTATCTCTCCCTCTCTTCCCCTCTCTCACCCCTCTCTATGTATCAATCTGTATGTGTCTCTATGTCTCTCTCACTCCCCCATCTCTCTCTCTCTCTCTCTCTGTCTCCCTCCCTTCGGGTGACCGTCCTTCTCCTCCTCCTCTGGCCATTGCCTTGCTGTTTCATCCCCCACCCCCAGCATCTCTTCGGCTGAGTGCGGAGGGTGCGAACGCCATCCTGAAGCGGCAGGAAGCAAAGGCTCCCTTACGTGCAAATGTGGCATGAAGGCAGCTTCTCTCCTGCAATCTCCTCCTCCTCCCACTCTCATGATGCCCTGGCCAGCTGTGGCTGAGCCAGGAGCATGCGCACACGTGGGGAGACCCTCCTTAAGCAACCCGTACTCACCCTGCGCACACCTTTCCTGAGCTTCGGTACTCGCTTGAGGAAGGTCTCCCTGCACATGCGCATGCTCCTGGCTCAGCCACAGCCAGCCAGGGCATCACAAGTGTGGAAGAGCCACACTCAAGGGGCCAAAGAGCTGCATGTGGCTCACGAGCCATGGTTTGCTGACCACTGTCCTAAACCATTACTTATTAATCCTAAACCATTAGGTGAAAAATGATGGGAACGGTCAGTACTAGGACATTTATTTTGGGGCATTTCAGTTTTTTTCTCTTCATCTTCAGATGCGTTCTGCTTCTTTTTCAAATGAGCAAATATGGGGCTTTACTGAGAGGAAGCAACAGGATCCCTATAGACAATGCTGTATTCCCAGTCATAACTCTTGGTTCTACACCCCTCCTCACTCTATAAAATGCATAATATCATTTTATTTCTTTGTAATAAGAAATATGTCAACTTTTAGAATGCCTTTGGACTCCAGACAGATCCCTCTGGAATGATAAAGGGACAGGATGTTAGTTCACCTATTGATGAGTAGTTATTTGGTGACTGGCTATGTTCCCTATGGCAGCCATTTTGTAACTAGAGCAAACCTCTAAACCCCATGACAGACTTTTGATGGAAGTTCCTACCATTGGTCTGAAAATTTCAGATTTGCCTCAAGCCTAAAAAAATTACCTAGGATTGCTTTACATCTATGATAAACACTCTGTGCCACATATCTGACTATGAAACTTACTAATGCAAATAAATTAAATTGTATATGATTTCTTGTTTAGTATCACAATGAATTGACATGATCACTGATGCAATCACTGTCCCTTTGCAAACTGTAAGGATTTTAGAAAAAAAAGATCAGAAAGTATATTTTATGCCAAATGAATATAACCAGTACAGAGATTGCCCAGTGGAATTGCACTAAATCATGTTTCAATTCATTATTTGATATACTCAAAACTAATTTGTTCATTGACTTGTAACTTCTGCATGTGAAAAGAGGAAAGGCATGAAAATGTCACATTTCCTATCCATTTTCGTCATTCTTTATATTGAAGTCAGACTGTTCTTGCACTATGAGTTAACCAAAGAGAGTCTTTGAATGCCATGCATTTCCCTGTACATTCATCTTGCCAATGCTTTCTACCATGGGCATCTGGATAGGCAGAAGAGGGCAAGTAACAAAAAGTGTGTCATAATCTTGTGATGCAGACTCCATGCCTTGCATACTTGAATGCAACAGTTGCAACACAAATATAAAAGGCTGGATCTGGAAAAACAATGTCATACCATCAGAAGACAAGGTGATTAGAAAAATTATGGAGTGTGCGGAAATGGATAAGCTCACAAAGGAGATACAAGAAAAAGATGAAACAGAATATTACTTAGTCTGGGAGAAATGGTATAAATGGTTGGAGGAGAAAGGGGGAAAAAAGGGGGACAAAAGAAAACTAAACAATGGTTAAATTAAGGGGAGGAATATGGAAACAAATGGGAAGATATAAAAATTGTGTAAAGGTACCTGTTTATGTTAAATATAAATAAAATATTTAGATTAAGAAAATATATTATAATGGTATATATATGATATCTAGAAATATATGTATAAAAGATATATTAAGATAAGAAAGAGAAAATGTATGAAAATGGATTACTGATGTGAAGATGTTGAAAAGAAGATGTAAATATCTGCTTTTGTTTGTTTTTTGCTTGTTTGTTTTTTAAAAAACTGTTTAATAAAAATTATTATATATAAAAATAAAAGGTTGGATCTTTGGTTGAGACATCATGATGTTGACACATTGACTTTGGCATCCTTCAGTCTCAAAAGACTATGGTATCGTGCTTTGGAAAGAGGTCCTAAAAAAGTATCTAGTATGACTAAAAAGGCCAATTCGAGAGTGGCAATCCCTTCCACACTGAGGGCAGATACATTCTGTCCCCTGTCCAGCCCCCAGATTTCGCTGGTTCCGTGACTGCCTCTTTGCCTCAGCCTGCCGAACAAGTGTCTCTTCGAATTGGAGAAGGCCATGATGCGTCTTTAGCCTTCAAGCTGAACGATCGGTGGTCAAGGTTTCCCAGTCATTAATGTCCATTCCCAAGGCCTTTAGATCCCTCTTGCATGAGACATCATGATGTACAGTTATTGTAGATAGTTTTCATGCTTCTATTAAATTCCCAAGGAAATACAGGATTTTCTCACAATGATTTTTGCGGCTGAACTTAAAGGCCACTGGAAACTTGAATTGATTCATGATACAACAGTGTGCACAGTAATGGAGGTCCCTAGTTTGCCCATGTAACACCTCTGTTGTTACTGGCTTCCAGTCTCTTTCTATAAGCAATTCAAGGTGCTGGTTATCACCTTTAAACCCTATATGGCACAGGGCCAGGCTATCTGCAGGGCCACCTGTTAAGGATATTGTTGTGTTACCAAACAGCAGAGTAAGTGCACAGAGAAATGGTACTGAGAGCAATGAATACAATACATACAAACTGGTTTAACAAAGCTTTTACTTTGTAGTGAAAAACAATTGCATAGCCTTTTAGTCAATCCAAGTCTTTAGCCATTCAAATCAGTCCAGAGTTACAGATATCTTCTTACCAAACAAACAGCAATTCAACACTGGTAACAAATCACGATGATAGCATATCTATCCACATCTTCACACACAACAGTAACAGTTCCAATCAACAGTTCCAGTCAAGCAGCAAGTCAAGCAATGATGAGAGCAGGTCCAACAATGACTATAGCTCGGCTTCCTTCTTATATACAGTTTATACTAGTAATTATCCACTTAAGATAAGTGAAGTCAGCAGTGCAATGACTCAACAGTACAATTATGATTATTGCAGTCAGCAGTTAGTCAGCAGTCATTAGTCATTATAATGACTCATCAGTACAATTATTCAGCATTACATCTGTTACAGCATTACATAAAGTTACAGAATACATTTAAAGTGATAGCACACATATATTGCCTGGACAACTTGTTAGGTTTATATCATATCCTAACACCACCTTTCCTGAGGATTTCTGCCTATCCTCCCAGCTCATCTAGGGTGGGCACACTCCTAGTCCCTTCCCTTAAATATTTAATCTGATGAGAACTAGAAGGGGTGCCTGTAACAGAGACACCCGGCCTTATGAAACGCTCGGCCTTCTGAGGTTTACCAGGCCTCCATTCACCCTATTAGTCTTCCATAAAGACCTGGCTTTTCCTGCAATCTCTGGGAGAAAATTAGATGATCATTAGAATTGATTGGTGCCAATTTTTGTTGTTTTTAACGCTTTAATTGAGTTTTATAGTTTCAAATGATTATATTATATGTGTGTGTGCATCGGCATCCTACCTTTGAGAAGTTATGTAGATTTTTTTTTCTTCTTTTGAGAAATTATTCCTCCAGTATCATTTTCACAAGTGTAATGGATAATTTCCAAAAGCCCATTCAAACCTCGCTGGAATATGCATATTTAGAGAAGCAGGCAAAATGTTCAGCTGTCCAGTTTTGGCCCAGGATACCTCCATCAATATGATATGTGGAACATACTAGATATCTACTACTACAGAAATTTTATTTCTTTTAGATTAGCTTTTTTTAAAATTTCTTTCTTTGAATAATATTTAAGTCTTTTTTGAAATTCAAGCTCAAAACTTACTATTTGAATTAATTACTTATTTCACCAGACAATTAGTTCAGCTCCTTGAATTTACCCGGCAATAATTTAAATGTGACTATTGCACGTTAAAGTCTGATGGAATAAATAAATCATTTCTGATCTGGCTTCAATCATTTCTGATCTGGCTTCAATAAACTTCTGTCCATTTTCTTTTAAAATCAACACTGATTTCTTAGAAAATGTATGTCTTCTAACAGCTTGTTTTATTTGTTTCTTATGGAGAACATAAATGTACATGTTTCCTTTTTTTCATCCCAACATGAACGGAATCTGTATTAGTGGATGCGGCATGTAATATGTTGGGACAATTATGGTTAATGGGACAACTGCAAATTTCTTGAACAAGATGAACATACCAACATTTATCCATGCTTTGATTTCATAACATCTTCATTACTGCAATAGGTGGTAGGTAAGACTACCCTTGGAAACAGTCAAGATATTGCAATTAAGGCAAAATACTTCTGCCAGGCCGCAGACCAATGCAAAGTACAGTGATTATGTGCTTCTTCTATGAGTATGTGCCAATATATTCCATATGACAGCAGTTATCTTCTAATCCACTAACAGTTGGTGATTGAGGAAAAAGTCTCAGAATATGAACCTGCTCCTTCTGGAGAAGGACATCCCCAAAATCCAACTTTTTCTCTTTCAAATCAACTCCATATACTACATTTCTTTGGATTTAATTGATTACTGTTCTATTATTTATTTGTCGCCCATCTCGCAGTTCAAGGTGACTCTGACTTTAGCATTTTATTGGTTCATTTTCTAATATTATCGATTATTAAAGTTTGTTTTGCACTCTTTTGCACTGTTACAACATTGAAATAGTGGTTTTTGTGCTTTTAAAATTGGAGGAATAAACATCAATAATGTGTGCTTTCCTGATTACACTATCCCGATAGCTCAAAATGCAATGGATCTGCAAACCCTAGAAATGAAATAGATCTAAAGAGAAGGATTCAACTTCAGTATCGTAGAAGTTTCATTCATTCCTAGAACCTGTTCTCAGGTTCTTTGTATCAGTATATGGATTTGAGCCCAACATTTTCTGATTTTTTTTTTTAGAAGTCTGTCAGACATGACACAAAGACCCTTCATACCTTGATATATCCAGCTTAAATTTGAGGTACATTTTATACATTCTAGATAATTCTTCTGGGATTATTTACCAATGGAATATCATTTTTGTAAACATTTTCTTTTAGGTTGTAACATTATGTGTATTTCAATTCTTTCAGCTACATGTTTTCCCACTCTTTCAACAAAATGCTCTATCCAAAATTCTTTATCTTCCATGACAAATTTCAGCGAGGGTTTGCACATTTTGGCAATTACATGTTCATTATCTGTACAATGATGCAAGTTCAAATTCTATCTTTGTTGCTCAATTCTAAATGTGCTGTTATTATCTGTCTTACATCTTTCTCTTAGCTGTGCATATGAAAACCATTGGAAACTAAATCCCTCTGTAACCAATTGTTCTCTGGAATTCATCTTATTTTTTCCTGCTCTTCTTGTAATGACTTTCAAAAGTTTAATCATTTCTTCTTACCTGCTGTTTCTTTCTTATAAAATGTTCCTTATCCTGAGACTGAGTTTTAAATTTTCCATTAACCTTTATTGTACCATAGAACCCCATAGAAATTCTTTTTTAAAAAAACACAGATGCTTTACTCTTTCCCAATGAGATCACAGAATAACAGAATAAAAGAACAAAATAACAGAGTTGGAAGGGACTTCTACTGTAGTCTAATTCCCCGCTCAGACAGGAAATCCTATACTATTTCAGACAAATCGTTGTCCAAACTCTTCTTAAAAACTTCCAGTGTTGGAGCATTCATAACTTCTGGAGGCAAGTTGTTCCAATAATTAATTGTTCTAACTATCAGGAAATTTCTCCTTAGTTCTAGGATGCTTCTCTCCATGATTCGTTTCCATCCATTGCTTCTTGTCCTGTCTTCAGGTGCTTTGGAGAATAGCTTGTCCCCCTCTTCTTTGTGGCAACCCCTGAGATATTGGAATACTGTTATCATGTCACTCCTAGTCCTTCTTTTCACTAAATTAGACATACCCAATTCCAGCAACTGTTCTTCATATGTTTTAGCCTCCAGTCCCCTAATTATATTTGTTGCTCTTTGATAAATTTGCCTGCAAAGTGCTTTATTTAAGATGGATCTTACCTTGTTTCTTTAAATTTCCATGAGAAACTGTAAACTTGATTTGACATAAGGAAAAACTACCAGAGTCCTAAAAGATCATTTTGGGAGTAACTGAAACTAAAACCAGTGGATTCAAACTACTTTTGAGTAGATATGTATGAGATTGAATGTGTAATATATACATTAAAAAGTATGTACTTTTGAATCATTTTTTTTCACTTAAAAATTAATTTATTGTTTTGCTTCCTACAGGAAGTAGGTAACAGCAATTCTATAACAGTCCTTTACCTGAGTAGGTTTTACTTTCTTTTAATACCGTCATCTCTCACTTGTTCAACCTTGCAACCATGCTTTTAAAATATCTCTCCTTTTTCTACTGTTAAATGTCACCAATAAATCAGATGAAGTCAGTGACTGTAAAAGAAAGGACTTTTTGGTCATGACATCTTATTTCCAAAACACCTTCTCATTTATATAGACCTTTAAAATAACATTTGTCCATTTTCTAATGTTTCCCTTTCACCCATGACACGATTCTGTGACATAAAATCTTTATACACTAATTTAAATTTAATTACATATTTTAAAGTATTTTTGGTAGTGATTGGACTATTGACTGAGTCAGATATACAGAGTGTCAGTTTCTAGATTCTACTCTAATCACAGCTTCAGGTATTTATTTAGCAGATATATAAATGTTCATTATGACGCATAAAACTTTAGCTAATTTGAATTAGCTTGATTAGCTAAATTATTTTAATGGCTGTTTGTTCTTTGACAACTTTGCTTATGACTTTAATGTCTTTGAAGAAAACACTTTTTTGGTCCTTCTTTCTCAATTTTATTAATACACAGTTTTCCACATTAACCAAAATATAGAAATATTTTCCTCCTCTAAAGCTGACAATATGAACCTCCATTATATATCAAAATAAAAATGTTGTTGAATACAGTAAGTTCAAAAAATTGTATTGAAAAGTACCACTAGGTAAAATAATTCTGAGATTCAATCCAAAAAGTATTAAAAAGAAGCTTTGAAATTCAGCAAAAGAGAGATATTCCATTCAGGTAGTCACCATAACAATGAGAAGGAAATGAAACATTGCCTTGCAGCCTTTTTGTCTCAGTTTAATCCCATTACGGTCAACAGTTGGGATGCACTGCTATTCATTCATGCTATTGATGTGATATGCAAAGGGAAAAAAAGACATTTCTGTAGAATACTCTCTCTATCTGGTGTTTATTTTGAATATACTATACCAATCTTCTAACTTCCACTTAATCATTAAGGTTATGTGAACTTTGAAAATCTGTACAGGATAAATAAGAACTTATTTTCTCCCAATTTCTTGTTTTTAGAACTTTAAACCACTTATAAGAACTTTCAGCTGAGAATATACAACATAGAAAATTAGTCCTACAATTGTGAAGTCACTCTCTTTCCCAAGAAAATGCATCAGAATGGTTCCATAGTTCCTTCTACACATGAAATAGTTAATAGTTCACACTTTCTTTCTCACAGACATATATTTGTGACTATATACAAACACACCCAACACAGAGAGAAGGAAAGAAAAAGAGAAGGTACTTGACCTTTATTCAAGTTTCTTCTTGATTCCAATTTTATTTTTGATTGATTCTAAAAAAAAGCTAAAATATTATGCCTGCAAAACTGGAAGAAAATCCCACTGAATTCTCTGGGCCTTTTTTCCCCCCTTTGCTTGTATAGAATAATAGTTTGTCAAGGGAGGATGTTACTTTTGAATACATTCGATAGATGGCAGCACTTAGATGATTTTATTTGGGATTGGGAGCGAAATACAAATACGTTAACTCATGAACAAGTTCACAGAAATCCAATTCCTGTGATATTTCTACTAGTAAATATGCAATTTCGATATACATCACTGTTTATTTGTGTCTATGCTCATGGCTGAAAATTGGCAAAATAGCATGCTGTAGGAGTCTTATCTGTAGTTCTATACATACAATCCATTATAGTTTTGTTCAGTCCTTGCAACTTTTTTTATCAGTGCCCATATGAGAAATGATAAAACACAATACAAAAAGTATTTTATCACTATATTATTATATTATATTATATTATATTATATTATATTATATTATATTATATTATATTATATTATATTATATTATATTATATTATATTATATTATATTATTATTATATTCCATATAATTACATTATAGTAATCTGTAAGGGCAAGATGATGTTTGGCAACTATACAAAATTTCACACATCATGTCTACCGATGCAGCTACAACAACTCAGAAATTTCATGTGTTGCACCCATTTCAGACAACAGTATATTTTCATACTAAAAAAAAAAACCCAGAATTTATATTAGATAGCATTATTTGATTTTGTAACTGCTTTATCGTTTTCTTCTTAAAGCCTTCCTCCCTCCCTTCTTCCCTTTCTTTCTTTCTTTCTTTCTTTCTTTTTTTTTTCTTTCTATCAGCAGTCTGATAAATTGCACCATGCAGGAAACCTGACTACTGCAGTATTAATGTAATCTTATTTTAACTGCTAAATTTATTATCCCGAATCTAAAATATTGATCCATTTATCATTTTCAAATAGTCATACTTTGATGCTTCCATACACAAAGACAAATCATTTACCCCTTCCCCCAAAAAGGCCTTAATGTACTATGACTGAATCCCTATAACACACTTAATTTGGTTACTGAATTAATCTATTCTACCTCATTCACAAAGAAGCCAAGCAGATTTTTTTAGTACATAGCATAATGTAAATGAATATACATAGCATATTGGAAATGAAAAATCAAGGTTACAGCTAAAAAAGATTAACATGTTGTACAGATTCAGCCATTGATTAGCAATAATCTAACATTTCAAAAAGAAAATTTAACTCTGGCTGGAAAGGTGGGAAGGGAGAAACAGAATTGAACTTGTAAGTTTTTGCATTAAAAGCTATGATCTACAGCTCAGCTACACTTTTTCCTTGTTTTAACTGCTAACAATTTTATTTAATCAAAGGCTGTCTCCAATTTGACAAGACCCCTTACCCTTCAGTATAGTTTTCATTTACCAATGAGAATGTAGGCTGGGCTGGGAAGTTAAGTGAAGTGTTAAATTGTCTACATCTGGACAATTTGGGGAAATTGAAAAAAGGATCCATGTTGATCTCATGAAGGTGAATGAACAGATGACAACTTACAAGAAAGAGCAAGTGTTATAAAAAACTTGTGAAGGCTAGAATCCTGTAAACTTCTCAGAAATTCAGTGTGAAAACTTTTTTTTCCTCCATACTGAGAAAGAAATGTCTGTTTCTAACAGTGTTGACTATGGTATTTGCTTACATCTTGATGTCTTACATTTTGGAACACATCCAAGAACAAAAACATTGCTTTAGGCTGTTTTTAGCTACTGCTTTTACTTGTATTCTGGTCACCTCGCAAAGCATCTCTGGCCTTCTCTCGAGTTGCCATAGCCAGAAGGGATGGAAAAACGAACTTTGCGGCCGCAGCGAGGAAGCACATCAGTCAAAACAAAAGCACATTCCAGCCATATCTCTGTCAAGGCCATCTCCATGGTTACCCACAGTAGCTGGAGGGGAGTGATCTCTACAATCCGCGAAATTGCTTTGTTGGAGAATGTGACTGATGACACACCTTGGGGAGATGGGGGAAACAGGGTCAGAGCCAGAACGTAAATTAAGTGGGGTCAGAGTTGGCTTCACTTGGAAAATGCCGACATAAAGCTCCTAATAAATAACTGGATTTCTTTTGAAGTTTGGCTCGAGGTTCATGATTTAATTAGGAGATCGAAACCCTGACAATTCCCTAACATTGGACAGTGTATGCTCTCCATTTGTATCTGACACCATCCAAAGAAACTGACTGTCCGCTCTATCATAGGATAGTATACTATACTTACCAAAATTTGCTCATCTTGGGATCCAGGGTTTGCTGCGCTGATCATAGGTAACATTACTTTAGAAGATGGACAAAACTTATTTGTACCCTATGACTATCATTAAATGTTGTACCTTATGATTCTTGATGAACGTATCTTTTCCTTTATGTACACTGAGAGCATTTGCACCAAGACAAATTCCTTTTGTGTCCAATCACACTTGGCCAATAAAAAATTCTATTCTATTCTATTCTATTCTATTCTATTCTATTCTATTCTATTCTATTCTATTCTATTCTATTCTATCTGATGGTTTCTTTTCTCCAGCCTTAAAATTCTATTTATCTCATTTCTTTATTAATTAACAGATAGTGTGTGTGTGTGTGTGTGTGTGTGTGTGTGTGTCTGTATACACCTACACCTACACATAAACATACATATACGTATAATCCATAACAACTGTGTGAAAGTCAATTGGGGGACTTTGGCCAATCACCAGGATATTATGAGTTCTAGCTCATAGTAGAAAAGGCATGAAAATGGGCTGGGTGATTTTGGGCTGATGACTCTCAGTCCAACTGACCTCATAGCATTGTTGTTGTGGGGAAAATAGAAAAGGGGAAGAAATATTAGGTATGTTCAACCCTCTGAGTTAGTTATCAAGTAATAAAGGCAAGATAAAAATCAAATAAAGAAAAATTCTTCTTAGTTTAAATTTCTGAAAGTAGTTGCATTTTACTCTGTACAGTGGGCATGAATGAGGCAGAATGAGGCCAAATGGGGTGTGTGTGAGAGGGAGAGTGGGGGGATGGGATGGGGAGAGAGAGAGAGAGAGACCATATCCTGGATTACTATACAACCCTCTCCTGACTGGCTTCTTTCCTCCTTAGTTTCTCATGTTTCTGTCCAATATGAAACGGGAATGCAAGCCAGAATTGAGCTTTTCTTCAGTTCTGCTGCCACCAGTGATGAGATGACCTGATTTCGATCCAACAGTTGGTGAGTTTTTCCTTCACTGCAGAATTTCAGAGAAATTATCCATACAATTTCTCTTACCCAGAGGTTTGAAGAGAATTTTGAAAGAACTGCTATGGCTTTGCTATAATAGTTTGATAAAATGTTCAGATTCTGCTGATGCCTTTGACTGCTATGTAATATATGACTTCATAGACCAGCGGTCCCCAACTTCTTTGGCACCAGAGACTGGTTTTGTGGAGGACAATTTTTCTATGGACTGTAGAGAGGAGACGGTTTTGGTTTTTCTCAGCTATGCAATACATAAATACAATTGAGAGAGTCCAGAGATACTTTACGAGAAGAGTCCTCCATTCCTCTAACCACAATAAAATACCTTATGTCACCAGACTCCAAATTTTGGGCTTAGACAACTTAGAACTATGCTGACTTCAGTCTGACCTAAGCATAGTAGATAAAATTATCTGCCACAATGTCCTACCTGTCAATGACTACTTCAGCTTCAACCACAACAATACACTAGCAAATAATAGATACAAACTCAAGGTAAACCACTCCAAACTTGATTGCAGAAAATATGACTTCAGTAACAAGTGGTCAATGCCTGGAATGCACTACCTTACTCTGTAGTTTCTTCCCCAAACACCCAAAACTTTAACCTTAAACTGTCTACTGTTGACCTCACCCCATTCCTAAGAGGTCTGTAAGGGGCGTGCATAAGTGCACCCGCGTGCCTACCGTCCCTGTCCTAATATTCCTTTTTACTCTTACTTTTTTCATGTATTCAAATTATATTTATACTTTTACCTGTTATCTTATATAAACTTTACAAATAAACTTATGATTATGATATGATTATGCAACCAAGTTTCTAACAGGCCAGAAGTACAGGCCCATGGCCCAAGGATTGGAAACTCCAGCACAGACAATATCTCTATTTGAAATCAAGTTCCACCAATTTTCAAAGGCTATTTAAATGGCAGATTTAGACTAGACTCAGGCCTATCCAGCCACTCATTATCTGAATGTTTCAGTTAGGCTTCATTTCTACCCAAATATCTACAGATCTGTGTAGTCATTGGTGCATTAGCATCTGTGTGAGTCAGAAATCTATACTATGAGGGCCTCTCTGGTGGAAAAAACAAAGCAGCTTCTCTTGTAGTTGTAATCTATGGAACATTGGCAGGTGTGGAGTGCAGTCGTTTCTATTACACCAATGACAAATTATAAAAATCTGGAGTGCTTCAATTTGTTCAAAGACTGAACAGGGCTTATGAAAGTATCAGATTAGTGGAGTGAGAGAGATGAGGAGACCCTTATCTTAATGTCAGTGTGACTAAAAGTAAACCAGCATAAAAATTAAGAGTCCTTCAAGTGTGCAATCATTATCAGCTATATTTTTTCCCTGTTGTTAAACACTGACTAACACACAGTGAGAATGTTTTGGCAGGAAAGGATTCCCACCGGTTACCCTTCACCCAATGAGAACCGTCCACAGAAATCTTTATGCATGAGTGAAGCAATAAAAATCATAAAACAGCAGGGGCTGGAGAGAAACGTAAACTTTATGCTCCTTTTATTTCTCTAGTTTGGAAGCTCCAGAATAACATGTGGGAGGTTTCTTCCCACTCCCTTTCTTTATGAGTTGAGTTATCTTTAATGGTTCCAATATGGTGTCTTAGGAACTAGAGTCGCCTCCTTTATATAGAGAGGAAGTTAAACCCACTAAGAGCTTGGTTTCATTTTAATTGGGATTAATTGCATAAGGTCTCACTGAAGTATGTCTACGTTTGAAAAATCGCATCCAAATTATTGTTTTGAATCAGAAAGGCCAAATTCTGGGCAAAGACTAGGTTAGTACTTTAGTGTAATAGTTGATAGACCAATTCTCGAATACAGCTCATCTATCTGGAACCTGCACTGCATATTCATTCATTCATTCATTCATTCATTCATTCATTCATTCATTCATTCATTAGTTTGATTTATATATGCCACCCTTCTCTGGACACACAGGGCGGCTTACAATGCATTAAGCAATAGCCTTCATACTTTTGTATATATACCTCCTTAGTAGGGCTTTCCCCCCCCCCCCCCGAGCGGTGTTCTATTTTATACAAAGTCAGCTTATTGCCCCCACAATAGGTAAGTAGGTCCTCATTTTACCTACCTCGAAAGGATGGAAGGCTGAGTCAACCTTGAGCCTGGTGAGAATTGAACTCGCAGTAATTGCAGGCAGCTGGCAGCTAAGTACTACTTTAACAGCAGTAGTTTAGTCCACTGCGCCACCAAGGCTCTTGCACCATATCAAACTTTAATACAATTCAGCGAGTCCAGAGATATTTCACGAGAAGAGTCCTCCACTCCTCTGCTTGCAACAGAATACCTTATGCCAACAGGCTTTAAATTTTGGGCTTAGACAACCAAGAACTATGCCGCCTTCAGTCTGACCTAAGCATAGTACATAAAATCATCTGCTACAATGTCCTACCTGTCAATGACCAGCTTCAACCACAATACACAAGCACACAATAGATACAAACTTATGTTAAACCGCACCAAACTTGATTACAGGAAATACACTTCAGCAACAGAGTGGTCAATGCCTGGAATGCTTTACCTGACTCTGTGGTTTCATCCCCAAACCCCACAACTTTAACCTTAGAACGTCTACTGTTGACCTCACCCCATTCCTAAGACATCTGTAAGGGGGGGTGCATAAGCGCACCAACGTGCCTACCATCCCTGTCCTACCGTCCACATTTATTCATATCCATTTCATGTATTCATAATCCTGTTTATACTTATATCTGTTATCTTATATATGCTTGACAAATAAATAAATAAAAATAGACTTGTATACCACTTTATAATGTTTTACAGCACTCTCTAAGCAGTTTGCTAAATCAGCATATTTCCCTCAACAATCTTGGTCCTCATTCTACCAACCTTAGAAGGATGGAAAACTGAGTCACCGTGACTTGGTTAGGATTGAACTCCTGACAGTGGGCAGACTCAGCCTGTAATTCTGCATTCTAACCTCCAAGACTCTTAGTTAGTTTACTGTTATAAAGTGAATAGAGTGTTCTAATGGGGTGCTGAACTATGAATGAGATTCAGGTTTTGATTTTCACTCAATAATGAAGACTGTTGAGCAATCTTGAATAATCATTGCTCCTTAACCTAAGGATTATTCGGTAGATAAATCAGAAGCCATGTAGTTCACCACTGAAGATGGAAAGTTTTCTTGTAGATGGCATAGAAGAACATTTGCAGAAGTGAAGTGCACCGTTTTTCTTGCACAAATTACATAAATCGGCAGTACTCCAATTTGTATAATGCCTGAGCTCATTGGGGGAAAAGGGAGAGAGGAAAAGGCTCTTGTTTTAATTTGAGAGAGACTAAGAGGAAAGCAGTGTAAAATTAAGAATCTTTCAACTGTGCAGTCATTACCGGTGATATCTTTCCCTGTTGTTAAACACTGACTGGTTTGAGGTGCTAAATTAATCTGGCACATGAAATTGAAAGCAGGGAAAGCACTGCTAAAACATTTCTACTTGGCCCCTGTGTGACCAACATTGACTGCTTCATTCCCTGCCACATTGACCAAATAGTAAGCGTATAAAATAGATTACAGAAATTTTAAATAAACTGCTTGGCCTTCCAGAAGCATTAATGCCAGATATTTGCAGACTTGGTTTTCATGAGATGGGGGTGGGAACCAAGCACACCTCAACCTGATAACTGAGGAGGGAGGTAGTTTTGGAGCAAACAAATATGCTTATACAGTAGTGGCCAAAATTGTGAAAACCTTTTGGGAAAAGTGTATTTTTGAGGTTTGATGGCTAATAACTCTTGGAGTTTCAAGATAATCATATTCCACTGCTGGAATGACCTGGGAATAGCCCAGATCTTAACCCAATTGAAAATCAATGGAGCCGACTAAAGAAACTTGTTAGTCAGAAGCGACCCAGAAATAAAACCCAGTTAATAGAAGCAATCATTCAGTCTTGCTTTCACATTAAAACAGGTGCAGAAGTAAAAGACTTGGTTCACTCCATGGGAAGGCTGTAATTCATGCTAAAGGTTACCCAGCTAAATATTAACTGACATGGTGATAATTTTTGTATATCTCGTTTTTTCTATGTGTTTCACTTTTCTTTTTTATACTGTAACTGCTATTCTAATAGCAAATCCTTCATAAAAGTTATTGCATTATATTCTTGATTAAATTATCTTTTCATTGATATATAATTTTATGGTACTACTCCCCCCAAAAAAAGTGGTGTTATTAGCTAGTTTTAGAAAATACACTTTTCCCAAAAGGTTTCCGCAATTTTGACATTATTGTTGACATTATTTTTAGGTTAGCTTCTATTCTGAACTCTCTATTAATATGCATTTAAATCTGGGATTGAAGAAATTTAGAGTTCATCAATAGAAACTGGATGCCCCCCCCCCTCCTCCTCCTCCTCCTCTTTAAACTGACACACACAATACTAAAAGAGTTCTTTAATGGCACTTCCTGTTACTTAATTTATTGTTTCTATTCTTGCTCCATCATCGTAAAGGCCATTTTCCTTTCAAACAATATTTACTTATCTTTGAAGAAGGCAGTGTCTGCTCCTTTTAACTAATCACTTCGGGTGATGATACAATCAACCAAATGCTTTCAAATCATGCTCTTAAAATGTTCTACACCATGTTGTCTCTCTGGTCTCTCTAACACATCTATGGAATGGCCTGATTATTGTGTATATGAGAGACAAAATGTGTGTGTGTGTGTCATTTCAGAAATATTCTGGAATTAGTGCTAACATATAAGGCAAAAAGAGAAAAAAAAAAAGAGATTGTTCTGCATGTGGGTCTTTTTTCTTCTTCTTCATGCTTTTGTATGACCAGCAATATTTTAGGTTAAAAGGCAATTTGTCACCTTGCATGCAGGATGATAAATGACAGCACTGGTATTCATATTCAATAAATAGCTTTAGGGTTGGCAATTATGTCACTTTGGTTTATATTCATAGCAAATTCTGACCTGAATAACATGTGTTCATATGTTTGGTCACTTTAGTTTGGCCACTCTCAGGAAAATAAATGAACCAAAGAAATAGGAAGTAACGTTTTAGGTAGAATTCCATGATTATATTCCAAATCGAATGGACTAAGAGAACATAGGAGAAAAAGATGAAACTTTTTCTTCTTCAACTTGTAGCAGCAGAACATTGGACTACAGTATATAGTCCTTCTCAGGGATGGGTTCTACTTACCTTTACTACCGGTTTGCAATGGGGCAGTGCACATGCGCAGAAGCATTTTGATGAAGTCAGGGTCAATGGGCAGAGCCTTCCACCGGTTTTACTACCGGTTCTATAGAACCGGTGCGAACCGGGGCAACCCACCACTGGTCCTTCTCTTGTCCAACATGGTTCTGTATACAATACTGATAACCAGCACACGTTTTTCCTTACTCTTTATTCTTCTTCTTGTTTCTCCACTGTGCAGAGAAAAAGAGAACCAACTACCAAGCTGAGAAAGAGCGGTGGATCCTTCCTTGTACCGCTCACTAATCGAAGTAAAAGTGATTTAGTATGTTTGGCTATTTATTTTTAAAAAGTGAATGAAACTATGTGCAATATTTTAGTGATTTTCTGACAAGCACGTGTTTTGTGCACTCTAGAAGCAATGAAAAATTAAGAGTTGAATCAATAGAAGGTTCAATAAGCGGTAAAGCGTTAAGTAAAATATTGGAATATATGAACAATATTTATCTATATCCATCCAGATTTAGAAGAATATTGGCACACAGGACTAGGTATATTAGTGTTCTGTTTCAGTCTTCAGATAGGGAATGATAGGTATTTTTTTGCTGATCTTATGTCAGGTCAACTGTTCTGGCGAGTCAATATCAATGGCTAAATTACTGCTTGTATGTGATGTCAGTCTTTGTATGAGAGTTGACCAGTGGAATGGGAAGAGAAGTCAAATGATAACCTCTCAATGCAAAGTGGCACATTTGGGAGATAAGATACTTCCACCTTCAATAGAACCTTTATTCCTGCTTAGGAGTGTATCTTTCTAAAACAAAAAGCAAACATAATATTATTTGATTGAAATCTGACAACTGCTTAATGGTCCATTTATTTTTCTTTCTGTGAGGAAGATATTTTTATATCAGCAAAGTAGATTACAAACTATCATCTGAGGGAGGGAGGGAGGGAGGGAGGGAGGGAGGGAGGAAGGAAGGAAGGAAGGAAGGAAGGAAGGAAGGAAGGAAGGAGAAAACAAATATTTACTAGTAGTGCATGTTTTAAAAAAAAGAATACGTGGTTGAGATCAGTGCTGGGATTCAAATAATTTAACATCCGGTTTGGTAGAACCGATACCTAATTTTTTGTTGAGTTCAGCAAATCAGCTTCGAAATGGCCAGACTAGTGTGCATTCATGTGCCTCCAACCCCCTTGCTTGCTGCAAAGCCAGATTGCAGCAAGAAAGGGATTGGAGGCATATGAATGCACACTAGTCTGGCAGCCATTTTGGAGCCGGGTTGGCAAAAATAGGTATTGGTCAGTGGTGAAATTCAAATTTTTTATTACCGTGCCATGCTCGGTGGGCATGGCAAGGGAAGGATACTGCAAAATCTCCATTTCCACCCCACTCCAGGGGAAGGATACTGCAAAATCTCCATTCCCACCCCACTCTGGGGCCAGCCAGAGGTGGTATTTGCTGTTTCTCTGAACTATTCAAAATTTCCGCTACCGGTTCTCCAGAACCTGTCAGAACCTGCTGGATTTCACCCTGGTATTGGTTCTGCTGAACCAGTGCGAATCGGCTGAATCCCACCATTGGTTGGGATGAATCGATAATATTGTGAAACCACACACACAAATAGCCAAACAGCATTCAGTATTTATGTGACATAACTATTACTTTAGTAATAGCTTAGTTTATTATAGGTAGTATTACTGTTATTTTAAGTATAGTAGTTTGGTATTTGTATAGTATTTGGCTGACTAAAGCAGCAATTGTTGGCAATAATTACTAGTCCTCTCTGACTACCTGTCTACCCCATTGTGCTGAGATAGGGGTAGGTTTCATGTTGGTTTTCTGAATGATGTTGATATAATATTTTTGGTGCAAAAAAGAAGGGAGCGGAATATGATGAGCATAAACTCAACTCTTTGATGAAGCCTGCAGTTGCAGAAATAAGTAGTAACTTTTCCAATAATTCTTGGATGTGGTCTGATTTATTTACAAAGCAAAGTGGAAATTCTACTATTTGAAATCACTGCATGGATTTTTCCATCTGCTCTTAAGGGAACACACTGATACACAAACATTTCCTTCCACAGGCTTCTACCACCTGGGATATCTTCTTTGTTTTGCTAAAAGCATTGTTAAGCTTGTCTTCTAGAGCATCGCAAGTATGAGTGTACAAAATAGACAAATATAAACACAGCAAGCCTCTCTGTTACTATTTCAGTTTTTAAAAAACAGAGGAAGCTATAAAGCATATATGGGAAATCTATAAAGTTGTCTCACCCTTTAAGATCCAAAGAGCCATATAGCTTAATTCAGAAAAGAGAATAATTGCAATTAATAGAAAATAACAGCTAATTGCAGTAGGAAAAACTCCCATCAACCACCTACAGGTTTTGCTGCCACATCAGGATGAAATGGAGAAACTTTTAATTCCAAATCAGAATTCCTAGGAAGAAAAGGCTCTTCCCTGCCCTAGTAATCCAATAGAATTTATTTTATTTTTTTTTTTGCTGCGGGGAGTAGCTTAAGCTTTGCATTCTGCTTTCTGTTTTGGAAAAGTTTCCTTCTCCTTCTATTCATTCTATTCATTCATTCATTCTATTCATTCAACTTTAATCTCAGAATGTTTTCTACATTTCTGCTGATTATTTCCAATTGGCAATTGAATGGAAGTGTGCAAGTCCAGGGAGACCACAAAGTGATGGAGAAAGGATTTACACAATGAAAAGTAGAACATTTACACGTAGGCCTCAACGACCTTTTACTAAAATCAAGGCATGAAATCACCCTTCACCAATGATGATTTCACCAATATTCTTTGGGTGAAAAGAATCTGTAAAGCAATTTACAAAGTTAAAATGAGGAACAGTAAGAAAAAATATTGGTGGGGGGGGGGGGAGAGAAATCAAAAGGAGAATTTTACAAAAATGTGATGATGGCTGTGATTGCATGACCAAAGCCCATTCCTGCTTTGCAATGAAACATATGTAAGAAAGCAATGGAGCTTTGATTATGTGGTTTTTAATTTGATTTTTAAAAATCTTTATCCATATTTGCAAATGCCTCAGTCTGCATGGCACCAATGAAATAGAAATAGCACTTAGACTTATATACCACTTCACAGTGCTTTTACAGCCCTCTCTAAGCGGTTTACAGAGTCAGCATATTGCCCCCAACAACCTGGGTCCTCATTTTACCGACCTCGGAAGGATTGAAGGCTGAGTCAACCTTGAGCCTGGTGAGAGTCGAACTGTCAAATTGCAGGTAGCCAGTAGTCAGCAGAAGTAGCTTGCAGTATGGCACTCTAACCATTGTGCGGTTATAAAACCAATGACTAGGGAGAGATTTTGTGAAACAGAGAAAAAAAATTTAGATTAGGATTCTTAGGTAACATTAAATCTTTTTTTTTTTCTTCCTGCTCATACATATATGCATGCATGCATAGATACATACAGTGGTGGGATTCAGCCAGTTCGCACCACTTTGGGAGAACCGGTTGTTAACTTCCTGAGCAGGTTAGCAAACTGGTTGTTGGAAGAAATCATATGGGCAGAGAACCGGTTGTTAAATTACTTGAATCCCACCACTGGATACATACATACATAAATACATACATACATACATACATACATACAGTACATACATACATACATACATACATACATACATACATTTATCCAATTTGTATGGACACTCATCTCAATAAGTGACTCTGGTTGGCAAACAAGATTAAAAATAAAATAAAAACAATTACAATAATATAAAACTTGAAACGTTGCTTGTAAACTGCATAGAGTCACTTAGATGAGAGAAGTGGCATCGAAATTTGATAATAAATATTCAATATAATAAATGCAATGCAATAAAATGCGATAGATAAATATTTAGGCAATTTGTATGGCCGCCATCTCAACAAGTGATTCTGGGTGGCAAACAAGATTAAAAGGAAAAGGGGGAAAAATACAATTATAACAAAAATGAAAATGTTGTTTGTAAACTACTCAGTAAATCATTTAAATGGGATGGACACTGTAGAAATTTGATCAACAAATAAATTAAAATTAAAATACACAGCAACCAAGAATCAGTCACTCACCATAATCACTAACATAATAATAATAACAACAATTACTTGCACACATTTGGAATCCTGGGGCCAGGTAGAAATTCAGTTTTTAAGAACTTAACAAAAAGCTAGGCCATCCTGACCTCCACATGGAGAATATTCCATTGGATAGGCATGTCTTCTAGCCCTCACCAACTAATGTTCCACTCCACCAGTGAACATACTGAATGTAGGAATATCAAGTATATCAGGGGTGAAATCCAGCAGGTTCTAACAGGTTCTGGAGAATCGCTAGCGGAAATTTTGAGTAGTTCGGAGAACCTGCAAATACCACCTCTGGCTGGCCCCGCCCCCTCTTCTATCCCTCCAGAGTCCCAGCTGATTGGGAGGAAATGGGGATTTTGCAGTATCCTTCCCCTGGAGTGGGGTGGGAATGGAGATTTTACAATATCCTTCCCCTGCCACACCCACCAAGTCATGCCCATAAAACCGGTAGGGAAAAATTTTGAATTTCACCCCTGGGATACATGCAAAAAGTATGTCAATGAAAACCAGGTGACTTGAAAGACTAGCATATGAAAAAAAAGTAGTTGAGGGATAAGGGGAAAAGGGGAAAATTCACCAACCAGGGTGATGGTAACTGAGGTTCAGGCAGAACACCTTGCCAACCTCATGTCCAAAGCTAAAGAATGAATTAAAATCTTCATAGGAATGTTTTAAGCCACATTCAACCAAACAATTTAAGGCTTCCATACAGAAGCGCAATAAGAAAGAAATAGAAATTGGATGGTCACTTAATCTGAGTCTGATTATAGATCAGGCAACTGAAAAGTAAAAATCAAGAGCCAGAGTCAGGGGTACCTGCTACCACCAAAACTTAGCACAAAGAATGGAAGAGACATTGCAACAAAATATAAGCTGTCTGAATAAGGAAATTGCACAGATGGATTGAGCTAATAGAGACTGATAATAATTAAAACTAAAACTCAGACTTTTATAGCGTAACTTAGAACTTTTGGAATGATGGAAGTAGTGTGCTATGAGAAGAGGAAAAAGTAAAAGGAGGAAGCGTCATAATGGTAAGGAGCCAGTGGGACTAAGAGTTGTCTCCAAAAATAGTAGCCCCATCTCAGAAGTCTTTAGATTAGTCTGGGTCTTTCTTCTGATTCTAGTTAATATTACTATTAGGGATGTGCTACAGCTGCCACTTAGTCCAATGGTGCTGAATGCAATGAAGTCACTGGATGAAGTGTAATTATCTCTACCTACATGAACTTGGCCACTGCTTTCTTTCATAGAGGCTCTTCAAAAAGACATTTGATTCAAAAGTCTACTGAAGTGAAAGACCTTCAGAGATTAACATAGCCCAGTTTTTATCATCCGAGCAATCCAGAACCATCTACCATTCATTCTTTCTAATAAACTGAAAGAGGTTTTGGAAGAAATAGCATTCCCACGGTCCTTTTAATCCCCTTCTATGGAGCAGAAAAGGAGACACAGTGGCTCAGTGGCTGAGCATGTTGATCGAAAGATCGGCAGTTCAACGGTTTGAATCCCAAGTGCCGCATAACGGGGTGAGCTCCCGTTACTTGTCCCAGCTTCTGCCAACCTAGCAGTTCTAAAGAATGTAAAAAATGCAAGTAGAAAAATAGGGATCACCTTTGGTGGGAATTTAACAGCGTTCCTTGCACCTTTGGCATTTAGTCACATGACCACGGAGACGTCTTAGGACACTGCTGGCTCTTCAGTTTTGAAACGGAGATGAGCACCACCCCCTAGAGTCAGGAATAACTAGCACATATGTGTGAGGGGAACCTTTACCTCTATGGGAAAAAAGAAAATGAAGGTTTCTGTACTGCTTCTTTCCATCTTCTCCCTTTATGCACAGACCAACTTAAAGAATTAGAAAAAAGAAGTATAGGGTTAGAAGTATAACTTTAGAAAAAGAAGTATGAGAGACACCAGCAATGAAAGAAAGTAGACGAGGGCAAACTTTTTTCACTGGTATGAATCCAAATTCAAATGGTAAGATCAAATAACACCAGCGATTTCACCACCTCATCTGTCACCATCTGGCTTCGCTGCCCTAAATTCCTCTGCAAAATCAATTTGTGAGAGGAATATATATCTATTTGTGGGAGAATTTGTACACATGAATTATGGGGTGATAAAAAGTGTCCCCTACAACCATTTCAAGTGAAGAGATAGGAGATTGTTTGGGGTTTGGTTTTGTTTGGTTTTCTTTCTTTCTTTCTTTCTTTTTTTTGAGCTGATGTGTTTCGGAATTAGAGCTTCAGGCTATCTAATTACAATTCTGTTTTGTGAAAGTTGAATTGTTATTGGTTTAGTTTGGAAGTTGTGCCTGTGAATTCTGCTTAAAGGGGAAGGTATAATTCTTCTTAATTCTTAATAGGGTAATTCTGCTCAAAGGGTAGAGACTGCAAGGAAATAAACAACCATTTTTAAATTGACATGATAAATTGTCAAAAGATATTTTGAGGGAAGACAACAGTTTTCTTTAGTTTTTTCTTTTTTTTCTTCCATTCTGTACTTTTGATTTTTCTCTCCTTCCTTCCTTCCTTCCTTCCTTCCTTCCTTCCTTCCTTTCTTCCTTCTTTCTTTTCTTCCTCCCTCCCTCCCTTCCATCCTTCCTTCCTTCTTCTTTCCTCCTCTATTAGTTTCTATTAGTTATATACAATTTGAAAAACTTTAATAAAATTTATATATTAAAAAGATAGTTGTCTGAAGTTTGGGTCTATAGTCCTGAAAAGGATTAAGTCAGAAGTTCAGGATTCCTTCCCGGTGCAGCGAAATTGAATACAAACAAATGAAAAATTGTCTTCTAAGCAACATCCATTTTATGCCTGCTTAGAGACCTCTGTCACACAATTCTTCACGGATTTTACTGCCTTTTGGCAGAGACTCTTGTTTTACTCATTGATCCCTTCCACAGTCATTGTAAACACCGAAATGTTTCTTCAGCTGAGCAGGTTCAAAGTCATCCAAATCACCCAGGAGTGGAAAAGTTCTTCATAATGCCTCATTAGAGGTTAAAAATCTTTAAAATGTCATTTCCTGCAAAAGATGAAGCTGGGGATAGATATTAATGCCTATTGCTTTTTTTTTTAAATAAAGGATCTTATGAATGTTTAATGTTTCTTTGTGTTGAGTTGCTTCTCACTTTGTGAAGAGATGTGGGCGTGAAGTGCTGGCAGTTGTATGGTGGGGAAAAGTAATCACTAAGACAACAGATGCTGATCAAATCCAGGTTACAAATAAGTAAAATAAAATAAAAAATGAGTTAATGAATTAAGCAATGAACTCTGAAGCTTCTCAGAGGTACTACAGTCTCTATCATGTCCTCTAAACTAAAGAAATGGGACCAAGGAGTACAGTAGAGGCCAAGCCATGTAGCCAATTTAAGATGGGGAGGAAAAGAGATTAGCGCAGTAATAAAATATAGGTTTGCCAACCTTCATTGCTAACTAGCACTAGCAAAAATCTTCAAAAGTTTATAGATTAAAGTTTATAGTAAAATGGTGACAAATATAGTACATTGCAGAAGGAAAGTTTTTTTAAAATGGAAAATGCAAAATAAAACAATGCATCTAAAAAAGGACAACCATGTTTAAATACTTCCAAATTAAACTGAAATATTTAAAATATGAATTCAAAGAATAGATTTGTTTTTAAACAATAGATTAAGGTTCTTATCTGAAATATTCCTTAGATTGAGGTGTCATAAGGATCAAGACAGCGATAAGAAAAGTTGAACGTTAGTAGTGACTGTGAGAGGGATCTTGGAGTCCCAGTGGAAAACCGTTTAAATATGAGCCAGCAGTGTGCAGTAGCTGCCAAAAAAAGTCAACACATCTAGGCAGCATAAACAGAGGGATAGAATCAAGATCACGTGAAGTGTTAATACCACTTTATAATGCCTTGGTAAGGCCACACTTGGAATACTGCATCCAGTTTTGGTTGCCACAATGTAAAAAAGATGTTGAGACTCTAGATACGAAGGATCCCGGACCTGCGCACTTTCCGCCGTGCCATCAAAACATTTCTTTTCCAGCAGGCCAGCCTGGCCTAACATCTCTTTTAAACTTTTTTAAAATTAAAAAAAAAAATTAATTTTAAATTTGTCTTATGAATTTGAAGTGTTTTAATTTCATTTTCCGGGCCAATTATTTAATTGTATTTTAATGGTTTTTTAACATTTGTATTATATGTATTTTATTTGGCTGTTCACCGCCCTGAGTCCTTCAGGAGTAGGGCGGTATACAAATCAATAAATAATAATAATAATAATAATAATAATAATAATAATAATAATAATAATAATAATAATAATAATAACAGATCTCTCATAATAAAGATCATTCTAGAATAATGAATTGGGTGCTCATTAAAACTGGTTTATGGCCCAGGTCATCATCTGATGCATTTTAAGGGCAGCTTCACAGAAGCTGGCAATATAATATGTTGTACAGGGCTAGTGCTAATGGTGGGATGTGGTGGCTCAGTGGCTAAGATGCTGAGCTTGTTGATCAAAAGGTCAGCAATTCAGCGGTTCGAATCCCTAGTGCCACCTAATGGGATGAGCTCCCGTTACTTCTCCCAGCTTAGAACCTAGCAGTTTGAAAGCACGTAAAAAATGCAAGTAGAAAAATAGGGACCACCTTTGTGAGGAAGGTAACAGCATTCCATGCACCTTTGGTGTTTAGTCATGCTGGCCACATGACCACGGAAACATTTTTGGACAGCACTGGCTCTTCGGCTTTGAAATGGAGATGATCACCGCCCCCTAGAGTTGGGAACGACTAGCACATATGTATGAGGGAAACCTTTACCTTTACCTTTACAGGGCTAGTATCTGAAAGCAGCAGGGAAATGTAAGATTGTCCTATGCGCCTTGTGTAATCATCTAATAATGGCAAGATTAGTGTAGTACAGGCAATGGAGAAATGGTATACATGTTCTGTTCTTTTTACATGTTCAAACCCACAGTGGCATTATTTCTCTATGCAGGGGATTTTTCTGAATTGACTTTCAGCAACATATGATGGGAGGGCATGACATTGTGTCAAAATAAAAGCCCTCCTTCCATTGGTTAGCTACTTCCAGATTAACTAATTATGCCATAGGGAAGGGAGGCAGAGTAGTTATTGGGTATCTTGGCAATAAAGGTTGGGTGCCTGACTAAGTCCAATTGCTACACACTGTTTAATGAGTGAATATGAAACATATTAGCACATTCATGCTGACTGAAATTTCTCTTTCTAGTTTGTAGTATTTGAATAAAGCATGAAAGGCTACTTACATCATACAAATGGAGTTCCAGTTGTAAAATAGGATATTATCTTTAGATCTTTTTCCTAAAAGCCAGCTTTATATCCCACCCTATCTGCTGTTGGGAGATTTTAAGGAATTAAAGGTTAAACCAACAAAACACTGCTGTTGTTTCAATTAAACTTTTTTCCATTTGTAAATGAGCATTGTTTGATAAAATATATCTATAGATACAATCTATTCTGTACAATATGCTCATCATCATATCTCATCTTAATTTTTAACCAAGAATTAGTTTAACTTAAAGGAACAATTTGGAAAAAGTGTTTTGTGATGGTTTATTCGCAACCTTTTGTAATTCAGTCCAATGAGTGTTAGCCTCCATGAAATTCTTTTCTGCACTTTTAAACACTTATGCCAAAGATTTATTCATCTAGGCAGAAATCAATGGATTCCTTTAATTCAATACAAACAAGCTTGACAAGTGGAGTGTGTCTTTTTATACTGAGTTTGCATCCATGCAAACTCAGCCACTTATCTGGATAATTCCTTCCTGAATTCTCATTTCCTTCTTGGTTTCTTTCCTCTCTTTAGTCATCAATATTTTTCAGAAACTCCTCTTTGTCCTTCTCCCTTCACTTTCTTCAGAATTTTTTTTTAGAATTCTCTTTGTCCAGTTTTTCAGATCCTAATCCTCAATAAATACACATACATCTTAGGTACAATACTCACTGAGTTACATATTTACACTTTTGATTTTCCTTGCCCAGTAATCAAAATAACTTTGAACAGAAAAAGGACAGTCTACAACTAAGTTTTGAACTAAGTTTCTTCTTTAGCTTCTGACTAGGCTTCTAGCTAGGTTTCTTCTGCTCCTGGACAACTTGTGATTTGTTTATGGTCAATACCTGAGCATATCTTTGACGCTATAGTTGAAATTCTCTACCTGTTTTAGCAGTAACATAGTCAATTTTATTTCCATGCACTCCATCTGTCATTGTTTTGGTTGTTTAAAGGAAGTGGTACCAATGAGGAAGCGGGAAAGAAGGAATATATTCAGATATTTATCCCAAAGGTGCTTTTTTCAGGAGGCAACTTTTTCAAAACAAGACAGTTCATTTGCCTCCTGAAAAAAGCACCTTTGGGAGAACCATCACCTCTGACCTCTGTAGAGAATCTATACAGACATTCAGTTATATAAAGAAACTAAGGACTAACAGACATTAAAAGTTATTGAAAACTGAATCCAAAATCCCTCTGATTAAAGTATAATTCACCTTTTTTCCATATTTTTTGCCACAACTATGATGTGAATAATTCAACAGAGGTTTTTTTTTTTAAAAAGGCTGAATGTTTTCTTAATAATTCAGAGAATATTTGGGGTACTCATACCAATTTATATGTATGTGCACCTGCTTAAAAGGTGCTCCTTTTAATAGATGTATTATTTTGTCCTCTATGACAAATCATCTAAAATTTGTCAGTAAACTGAGCTGCTCTAGTTTTTTAACTTAGTCACTCAAGCATAAGTAAACAAAGCTAATTTAGCTGCATTCCCTTGTTCACAAATATTGTAATGCAGAAGTGCATAATGAGGTGCCAGACAAAGAGGCATGAGTGTGGCTATTCAAAATGAAGCCTGTCTCTCAAAATTGTTCACTACGGTGCTTTCCGTGTCACATCATGGTTAAGCATTGGAAAAATCATGCAGGCAGTTAGAAGTGTCCTTTGCAAAAGTATTTGGTGTAGCAAACTTTAGTTGTTTGAGACTTTATTACAATGTTTGTGGGACTCACTGGGATTGAATAATGAAACTGAAGTTCTTTTCTGAGTTTCATCTACATGACAATTGCAAGGAGAAATCAGGGTGGAATATCTCCTTGCAACACCTCACTAGTCACATTGAATTCTCCAGATTGGCATCCCTCAGTGAGCTTAAAAGTGCTATAAAGAGCTCTGATAACCTTAACTACTTCTGGAGCAATTCCATATTAGTGAACGAGGAAAGTGCCATTTCCCTATTTCAAGATGTCAAATGCTTTCTTGAAGTCATCTAAAGTCACAAAGAAATAATCATCTGTTCTTTTGATAGCTTGTGTAATTAAGGAGGGTACAGAACTGATACTCCAAGGATGAATGAATAATACTTTGCAATGATTAAACTAATAATAATGTATAGTCTTATGCTTTCGTATGAGTAGACTGTAGGCAAACAGCATCAGCAGGTGTTATACTAAGATATGTTAGCAGATGGGTGATTAATTCAATACAAATTGGAAGATTAAATATAAGTGTAAGATGCTGAGACACTTCTGAATTATGGAGTAGTCAATACAAGGTTCTATTGAAAACTTTTAAAGCTTTGGTAGTTTTAAGATTATAATAACCTTGTTTCCCCTCCATACCCTTCCCACATACGTAGCACATCCTTCCGGGACTCAGATTTCTTTTTCATATACATAATTTTAAAGGGTGAAGAAATACTGTGACTTAAAGATGAAATTTTAATACTTGAGATCTAGCAATTCTGCATCAGGGTATTTCCTTGATTGTCTTGAATTTGTTTTTAAGAAACTTCATGAAAAGTTGGCATTGTGTTACTTATCCAACTTCCCATTTTAATTTTCCCACAGAGCAAACATGGCTGACAATGTCTAAAGAGCACCTAAGATGTTTCAAGTGTCTGCCTAAAAGTTGCAAAATACAGATAGTTTAGATACTCTTCCCAATGAGGTATGTGAAGCTTCAGCCTTCTGTTGAGTGCAGATATGAAGATAAACATCACATAAACAGATCTAATCTTTATCAGTAGAGATATTTTCTTGTCTATAAATAACGTTAAAATGGTCAAGGGGCATATGTTCATGTAAACCTCATTCTGCAATATACTTATGCATTCAACTTCCTTTGCAATCTTCCCATATTCAATTCTTTAAAGTGTACTTTCGCCTGAAATGCTAAGAGATTTCCCCTATACTTAAGAGGCCTACTTAATATAATTTTTAATCAAGGAAGATTCCAAGTCACATTTAACAGATGGTTTTATACAATTTTGCTGTAGAACTTCGGAAATGTGCAAATATGTAATATATAATAGGCACATGGGGACCTGGAATACCAGGGTTACAAATGTGTTCAAATCCCTCTCCATTGTGATTTATTTAAGTGCGTATGACTATCTGCATTGTAAGAATAGCAATAGCAAAGGCAAAAGCATTTAGCTCTTAGTCTTATATACTGCCCTTATAGACTGCTTTACAGAACTCTCTGAGTGATTTACATCAGCATATTGCCCCCAACAATCTGGCTCCTCATTTTACCAACCTCAGAAGAATGGAATGCTGAGTCAACCATGAGCCCAACAGGATCGAACTCCAGACTGTGGGGAAGTTAGCTTGCAATACTACATTCAAACGCTCATGTAGAATTGTAGAATAGGACACCCTTCAGCTACATTCACCTTGATATTCCCAGGGATCTCTTTCTTATGTCTTTCAATTTCCATGTAAAAAATGAACAGCATGGATTGGCTAAGTATATAGTACATTTAGTAATTATTTGATATATATTAGATAGAAACAATCAAGGGCAGAAATCTTGATGATTAAATGGACCAATTTCTCTCAAGTGATATCTTGTAACTTCTCCAAGACTTATCCATCCTTCTTACTCTTCTCCCCCTACTCCACTTCTTCTTCCACTCACCCTTGATAATCATAGTTATTTCTTTTAGGGCTATCAATCTTTCATCAAATTTGATTTTGTTTAAACTATCTTTATATACTTCAAGAACTTCCCATCTCCAAAGCAATCTTGTCCTACTTTTTAGAAAGCAAAAGGTGAGAAAGTTTGAGCGGTGACAAAAAGGGTCTGCTTGTTGCTGAGGAAACTAAGTTTTTGCTCCCTAATTTCCCACGCTGTGCTGCATTTCATTGTGTTCCCTCATAGTGCAGAAAGACCAGGAACACGGCCTGGTTGCCTTGGAAACAGAATGATAGTTCAGTTCTCTCTATACCTTTTCCATTTTAAGTCCTATTTAGGCATTATGAAATCATGCAAACTCGACACATGAGTTCTGCGGATAATAAACTGCTTACCATCCTTTACCAGAAAATATATCCATGATATACTAATGCATATCTGAATCTGGTAGGACTCAAGTGCCTCAAAACTATATATTGGACAGATGATTTCCCTTGGTTTCCTTAAAATTTCTAATTTCCTAAGACCAAAACTCTTCCTTATTGATTATAGTATCACTAGAGAACAGACCCCCACAACAGATGTTTCCATACCATCTTTTGAACAAAATGTCAAGATTTGTTTGAGGTTATGAATTTTTGTAATGTTCTGGCTCTCCCATTTTCCATGGCTGGAATAACTTGACCAAAATAACCACTTCTTAGATGTTTGTGAGAAAAGCACTAGCTTTGTATCCAGCCTAATTGTTGATATGTGTTGTAAACCAGAAATCAAATTACTGATAACTGACTCTTCAATGGAACAATTATTTTTATTTTTGAAGGATTTGTTTTGCTTATCTATGATATGATCAATACATTTTTCATCTTTAATTTTAATTTTTTATTAGATTTTTGAAGAACGGTTGTATTTAGCTATCCAGGAAGCTGGAGTGTTATATTTTTAAATGGATAGCTTAAAAAAAGAAATGCAAAATCAGTAATTAATCTTTACCATCCTAATAAGATATTACAATTCTTGATCTAATTTTAATTTCTTTTTTGGAAAAAAAAATGTAGCAAAAATGTTTGTTGTAGAACTGGAAAAGTATTTTTTTAAAAAAAGTACATTGACATCTATTAAAAGAGCTGAAACAATTCCTTATAATGAAAGAGCACAATATTGAAGGGTGGGTGGGAATTGTGCTAACTATTCTGAATGAATTTGAATTATTGATTGAATTTAGAAAAATCAACTCACTTTGCTTAAATGCTTCAAATCCCATTGACAGGGCAAACTTATAATTATCTCCAAATTGGTGTATAACTCCATCTTTCAAATTGTACAGTTAATTTGTCATCATCCAATTCTACAATTCATATCCGAATCCCAGATCTAATTCAGAAAACCAGCTTCATTCTGAGATCCAGTTAAATTACCTTTACAGCAAAACTTTAAATGAACTCTTTACAGAAGTCTTGTCCTCTTCTTTTAGGAAAGTAATGAGCAAAATGGGACTGGATATAATTTTACAGTATCATATACTGCATATATAAAGTATTCTGAGAATCCTGAACTATTCAATGAACTTTTATGGTAGGAGATTTGGGACATATAAAAAGTTCCCCATTCAGCAGATGGTTAAATTTTGGAATTTACTTCCGTAAGACAGAAACTCAGGTAGAAACTTTGGAAAGAAACTGGATGAAGTCAAGCTAAATAAGGCTATTAGTTCTGAACATTTAAAAGGTGTTTTTTTTTTTTTAAGTCCCGAGGTTCCATTCACTAAAATAACATTATGCAGGTCACAGTGATGCTATTTTTCTGTAGTTGTTTGGCCCTTGACCAGTTACATTTCAGTAAATGTGGCTTGTGCATGGTTGAAAGTAAAAGAAGGAAGTTCCTAGTTATTTTCTAAGAAGAAAAAAAGTAGATAACTGGATTTCTTTTGAAGCTTGGCTTGAGGCTCATGATTTAATTAGGGCATCCGTTGGAACCCTGACAGCAACATTCAGTTGTGGTAAAGCTGGGTAAAACTTTCCTATCATATTACCAGTTACTTCATTAATCAAGAGCTTTCATACATTTGTAGCAGGGGTGGGTTCTACTTACCTTTACTACCGGTTTGCAATGGGGCCGCGAGCGCACGCTTGCTTCACTTGCTTTCGTGTGCGCTCTTCTGCACATGCGCAGAAGTGTTCTGATATGTCAGGGTCGGTGGGCGGAGCCTACCGCTGGTTTTACTACCGGTTCTATAGAACCGGTGCGAACCGGGGGCAACCCACAACTGATTGGTAGCCCCTCATGTAAACACCATTTTCTGCATTCTGCTATATTGTTCAGCAGTTAGTTAGATTTTTTTTTAATCATCCTGCCTTTATTATTTTGTAATTAACTTAAAGAAGAAATGTGCATAACCTTCGTCCTCCTCTTTTTCCAACAACCACAACCCTGTAAGGGAGTTGGACTGAGAGAGAGTAGTGACTGTCCCAAAGTTACCCAGCTGATTTTCATATCTAAGGTGGGACTAGAACTCACCATCTTCTGGTTTCTAGGCTAGCATCTTAACCTCTACACAAAATGGTGGTACTAAGAACCACTGCAGCATATCTCCCACATTCTCTCACAACCCCTCAAACTTATTTTTCACTCCTCACCCTGTCAAATATATCTGGCTATATTTCCCTCCCCATTTCTCTTTTCTGTTCCCACTTAATTACGTGAGAAAATGGTTATTATTATTTTTTAGTCATCCTGTGGGGAGAGAAACCCTGCATAAAATGCTTTAAAAGTATCTTGAGGAACTTAAAAGACATTTTTTTTTCAGATGCACTTTACCGATTATAAACTTCTGATAAAAAAAAAAACTTCCGATAAAAATAGTTTCTTTTTCCCAATCAAGCCAATCTTAGGTAACCTTGAAAAATATTTGATTCTTACTTGGAAAAGGGACTAATGGAAAGCTGAGAGGTTTGAGCTCAAATGTGAGCTCAAACTAAGTGAGAAAGAAGAAGAAAAATCAGTGCCAAATCACTTCCATATTGTAGCCTCAAAAAACAATAATATTTTGTAGATGAGATGGGTGGTTTCTAAATTTGATATATAAATTAAATCAATAAATATTGACAAATTCATAAAGTCACCAAGAACTGAGTTTGACTCAGAAGGAATGTTAGTTTTCCACTCTCTAGTTTGGTTCTGCAACACAACAAGACAGACACAGACTTCAGAGGATAATTAGAACTGCAGAAAAAATAATTGCTACCAATCTGCCTTCCATTGAGGACCTGTACACTGCACGAGTCAAAAAGATGGCTGTGAAAATATTTACAGACCTCTCGCATCCTGGACATAAGCTGTTTCAAGTCCTACCCTCAAAATGACGCTATAGAGCACTGCACACCAGAACAACTAGACACAAGAAAGGTTTTTTCCCTAACGCATCACTCTGCTAAACAAATAATTCCCTCAATGCTGTCAAACTATTTACTAAGTCTGCACTACTATTAATCTTCTCATCGTTCCCATCACCCATCTCCACCACTTATGACTGTATGACTATAACTTTGTTGCTTGTATCCTTACGATTTATATTGACATTTTTTCCTGATTGCTTATTTATACCCTATGACTATCATTAAGTGTTGTACCTTATGATTCTTGATGAGTGTATCTTTTCTTTTATGTACACTGAGAGCATATGCACTAAGACAAATTACTTTGTTTTAGGATTGTGTGTCCAATCACACTTGGCCAATAAAATTCTATTCTATTCTATTCTATTCTATTCTATTCTATTCTATTCTATTCTATTCTATTCTATTCTATTCTATTCTATTCTATTCATAGTTCAGGATAATTATAATCCTGATTATTTGACCTAAAACCAAGAGAGTCCTCAGTTTAAAAAACTATCTATGTCAGGTGGATGAGGTTTTTATAAAACCTTTTAAAAGAAGCTGTATTTTTTTAAATAGACACTGTTGTGGAGAACACAATACACTGTTGACATTTCCTAGCCTGCAGTGAATCATCTGCAAGAAGAAAAGCTTGTTCAGAATATACAACAAAACACAATTCAATCCTGTGTATATGTCTGAGTATATATACATTCACATACATACATGAGGACCAAGATTGTAGGAGGCAATATGTTGATTCTGTAAACTGCTTAGAGAGGGCTGTAAAAGCCCTCTGAAATAATATATAAGTCTAAGTGCTATTGCTGTTGCTACACACACACACACACACACACACACACACACAGAGTAAATAAACTTGATATTGTTATATTTTTTTAAAAAAAAATCTTGGCAACATGAATAACTGGTTTGTATATGATGATGAATTGGGAATATGCTGACTATTATTAAAAAGTCTTGTTCTAACATTTATTTTGTTGTTGTTAGTTGCGAAGTCATGTCCAACCCTTCACAACTCCATGGACAATGTTCTTCTTGGCCTTCCTGCCCTCTACCATCCTCTGGAGTCCATTTAAGCTCACTCCTACTGCTTCAGTGACTCCATCCAACAACCTCGTTCTCTGTTGTCCCCTTTTTCTTTTGCCCTCAATCTTCTCCAGCATTAGGCTCTTCTCCAGTGAGTCTTTCCATCTCATTAGGTGGCCAAAGTATTTGAGTTTCAGCTTCAGGATCTGGCCTTCTAAAGAGCAGTCAGGGTTGATCTCCTCTAGGACTGACTGGTTTGATCGCCTTGCAGTCCAAGGGACTTGCAGATGTCTTCTTCAGCACCATAGTTCAAAGGCCTCAATTCTTTGGCGCTCAGCCTTTCTTATGGTCCAACTTTCACAGCCATACATTGCAACTGGGAAAACCATACCCTTGACTATATGCACTTTTGTTGGCAGGGTGATGTCTCTGCTTTCTAGTATGCTGTCTAGATTTGCCATAGCTTTCCTCCCCAAGAACATTTATAGTATATATCATATCTAAATGATCTGATCTTCCCAAAACAAAGAATAGCTTTCTTTAGAGACAGATTTAATATTCTCCCCTCAGCACTACTCCAGGATAGGTATAAGAGAACACCAATAGCAGAATGGGTATGTATATGTGGTAAAGGAGAAATTGATGTTTTACAGTACAATGTTTTATTGTACTGTGAGTTATTTAGAGTTATATAGAGTATGTAGGTCAATATATATTCTCCCCTTATTACAGAGATTGCCAGGGAGGACAGATGACTGTTATGTAGGGTTTCTCCTCCAAGACTCAAACCCGGCTACCACATGTGCAGTGGCAAAATTCTGTATCACTGCAATGTCCACAAGAAAAAAATTGGTTACAGAATTATAGATGTCAACTTGTGCCAATTTTTTTGGAGATATCTATAACAATTTTTGGAAAAATACATTTACTCACAAACTTATCAGCTCTCCACTCATGTAAATTAGGGAGTGATCCTAACAGTTTGAGATCATGTATTTTTATAAAGGGATGTTATTATTCACAATTAATGTCAGTATTATTCTTAATTTATTGTATGTCTATTGCTGGTTGATGACCATATTTATTTATTTTATTAGTCATATTTCTATGCCGCCCACTCTCCGAGGACTCTGGGTAGCTTACACCAAAGACAGTATACTAAATAGCATATTGCCCCCAACAATCCGGGTCCTTATTTTACCCACCTCGGAAGAATGGAAGGCTGAGTCAACCTTGAGCCGGTGAGATTTGATCCGCTGATCTGCTGAACTAGCAGTCAGCTGAAGTAGCTGCAGTACTGCACTCTAACCACAGCGCCACCTCAGCTCAAAGCTCTATTCTATAGTATATATCAAAAAGCTTTAAACTGAGCCTGTCTCTCATCATTGAGGAAAATTCTATTGCTAAATAATTATTCTCCAAAGGTGTTTTTTTTTTTTTTTAAGAAAAGAAAAGAAACCAATTCAGAGTCTTCCACTGGGTTTTTGATAAGGGCTTTAAATATTCAAGCTTCTTGTACTGTAAATGGACACCTTGTATGTATAGATTTATACTATACTATATATTATTTAGGAATGAAAACACTGAAGGGGTGGTGCAACCATCCTGGTCCCTTTTGATCTCTTTGACAGCTTTTGATGCCATCATGCATTCTATCTTTCTAGACTGCCTAAAGAGAATAGGATTGTGAGCCAAACAGAGGAGGATTTCAGCAGGTTCTGATCAGTTCTGTAGAATCGGTAGCGGAAATTTGAGTAGTTAGGAGAACCGGTAAATACCACCTCTGACTGTCCCTGTCCCCATCTATTCTCTGCCTCCCAAGTCCCACCTGATTGGGAGGAAATGAGGATTTTGCAATAACCTTCCCCTGGATTGGGGAGGGAATGGAGATTTTACAGTATCTTTCCCTTGGAGCGGAATGGGAATGGAGATTGGAATGGACACCGTGCCATGTCCACCAAGCCATGTCATGCCATGCCCACCAAGTCACACCCACAGAACTGAGAGTAAAAAAATTTGAAACCCACCACTGGAGCCAAAGTGTTGTGATGATTTTCTTCCTTTTTGTGTGGTTGATTCTAGCTGGTGTTGACTTTTAAAAAGGGAGGTATGAAGATTTTTTAAAAAAACTGTTGTAAATAAGATCAGGAGTCACTTCTTTATATATTTTGTTTTTTCTTGTTTCTATTTGTACCTTTGCTCTTACGCTTTTCTCACTTTCTTATTTCCTTTTTTCCCCCTCTTCTTTAATTATATTGCTTGTTATATATGTGTTTGTTTTATATCTGGGAGAGGTTTTTTTTTTAAACAGAAACCATTATTTTAATTGAAGGAATCTGGATGATGTTCTATGTGCTATGTTCTATGATATGTGCTAGAACATAGCACATATTGAAGGGAGCTCAGAAGTCTTGTAGTCTTGCCCTCTGCTCAAAGCAAGAAACCTTATAACATCCTAGACAAATGCCTATCCAGTTTGTTCTGGAAAACATCTGGTGATGGAGCATACATAAATCTGAGAGAGAAGCTATTCCATTGATTAATTGTTCTCACTGTAAGAAAATTTATCCTTAGTTCTAAATTGGATCTCTTTTCAATAGACATCTATCCATTGCTTCTTGTCCTGCCCTTAGATGCTTTGGAGAATAAGTTGGCCCCTCTTCTCTGTGACAAATGGACCAGTGGTGAAATCCAATTTTTTTTACTACCAGTTCTGTGGGTGTGGCTTGGTGGCATGGCAGGAGAAACGATACTGCAAAATCTCCATTCCTACCCCACTCCAGGGGAAAGATTTCAAAATCCCCATTCCCTCCCCACTCCTGGGGAAAGGATATTGTAAAATCTCAATTCCCACCCCACTCTGGGGCCAGCCAGAGGTGGTATTTGCCGGTTTTCTGAACTACTCAAAGTTTCTGCTACCGGTTCTCCAAACTGCTCAACATTTCCGCTACTGGTTCTCCAGAACCTGTCAGAAACTGCTGGATTTCACCCCTGAAATGGACCTTCAAGACTTGGAAGACAGTTATTGTGTCCCCACCACCCCAATCCTTCTTTTTAGTAGGATAGACATACCAAGCTTCCTCAATTGACCATCCTCCAGACTCTTTATCATCTTTTTTGCTCCTCTTTGCACACTTTCTAGGGTCTCAGCATTTTTTATTTTTTACTTTTTGGTATCATGGCAGCCAGAATTGTTTACAGTATTCCAAGTGTGGCCTCACTAGTGCAGTATAAAGTGACATGATCACTTCTTGTGATCTTGATGCTATATCTCTGTTGATGCAGCTCAGGACTGCATTGGGAATGCATAGAGAAGTGATACTGTAACAGAGTCCATTGGTTTGAACTACCGAGACACTAAACATACCGTATTTTTTGGAGTATAAGACACACTTTTTTCCCTCCTAAAAGAGGCTGAAAAGCTTTTTCGAAGCCTTTTTTTTTTCAGCCGTAACAAGGCGCTAGTGAGTGAAGCAATCTTCCGGGCTTTGCCTGCTCCCTCAGACTCTCAGTTGTGCTTTAGAAGCTTTTTTTCAGCCCTAACAAGTGAAGTTTATGTGCTTTGCCTGCTCCCTCAGACTCTCAGCTGTGCTTTAGAAGCTTCTCTCTGACTCTCAGCTGTGAAGCTTTTTTTCAGCCCTAATGAGGCGCTAGCTAGTGAAGCGATCTCCATGGTTTGTCTGCTTTTCTCATTGCTTCTCTCTCCAAAGATCGGTTGTGCTTTAGAAGCTGTTTCTTATCCCCAAGCAGAGGATTAAAACCAGCAAACTAATTTGCTGAATCTGACCAGACTAAGGACGCTAGCCAGATGACTACCTGGTAGGCATTTTTTTCCCCTATTTTCCTCCCCAAAAATATATAAGCTGCATCTTATACTCTGGTGCATTTTATACTCCAAAAAAATACAGTAGTTCCAATTGTTCTGATCTCCATTTTGTGGATGGTGACCAGAAATCTGAATGCAGCCTTTTGCAAATGATAGGACAAGGGTATATTAGAATTAACTAAACATTATTCTTTTTAAGCACCATAAATATATTTATTGAACAGTATGAGTTACAAAGAACATCAATAAATGTTGAAAGCATTTTCTAGTTCTTACCTGCCCCCCCATAACTACAAGGTCAAATACTTCCATTTTCTCACCTAGTAATTTCATCAGCATGTCACTTTCTTGCCTTTGGCAGCTGATATTATTTTTCTCAGTACCATCCTGAACATTTTCACCACATGAACAAAATGCCAAAGCAAGTAACCCCTAACACAGCTTTTCCATGGTCATCTTATTTTGTCCCGAGGATACATGTTTTATTTCCCACATACCTGTTTATTCTAAGGATTTGTTGGCAGGTGGGAAAGAATGTGACCCCTTATTTTTTTAACATGAATGTCCTTATTGATGATAAGAAGAGAAAAAAGTGGTTTAATGACAGAGACAGGATGCAAATTCAATGTTAAATTGCTAGATTCATTTGGCGAACATTTGAGCATGTATTCTATCTTTTCTATCAGGTAAAATGAAGGTTTTTTTTTTTTTTTTGAAATAAAGATGGAAACCATGCCATCTTGTCATGTAGTATCTGTCAAAAAATGCTTTTGGGAATTATCTATATGTTGTATTAGCATTCCTTGTTCAAGTGCTGCCTCTTTGTCCACAGAGGAGTAGCTCAATGTTGACTCAGCCTTCCATCATTCTGAGATCAGTAAAATGAGCACCCAGATTGTTGGAGACAATATGAAAATAATGCTTACATTGTAAACCACCCAGAGAGTGCTTTAAAATGCTATGGGGAAGTATATAAACTTAAATCCTATTGCTATTTGTCTCTGCTAATTTTTATGCCTTCTTTTCTGGTGAATTTAAGACATATCCTCACAAAAAATGAATTTTCTGAGATTTTTCTCCCCTTAACATCTCTATTCATGTACTTCATTTCTATACTGCTGATTTCCTTGACATAAAATATCACAAATAAGGTTCTTAAGGTAGCTTCTCAAGGTAGTTACTCTGAGCTTTTCTGTATTATTAGCTCTTCCATATATACAGTACATTATCTTGGAGTATTTTGAAGCAGCCCATGGTTCTTTCACTTTATCCTCACTGTGACTGAATCCCAAACACACAGGCACACAAAAAATCATATGTTAAGTTGAATTCAGAAAATTCATTGTTCAAGCCTATACACAAGAATCTAGTCAACTAAACTTCAGTACTAATTTGGCTGAGCCAGAGGTGGCTCAGTGCTAAGACTCTGAGCTTGTCAATCAGAAAGGTCAGCAGTTCAGTGGTTTGAATCCCTAGCGCCACATAACGGAGTGAGCTATGTTACTTGTCCCAGCTTCTGTCAACCTAGCAGTTCGAAAGCATGTAAAAAATGCAAGTAGGAAAATAGGGATCACTTTGGTGGGAAGGGAACAGTGCTCTGTGCACCTTCTGCATTTAGTCATGCCAGCCACATGACCACGGAGATGTCTTTGGACAGCTCTGGCTCCTCATCTTAGAAACAGAGATGAGCACCGCCCCTTGGGCCGGAAATGACTAGCATACATGTGTGGGGGAACTTTTACCTTTACTTTTTAATGACTCTAGGCTGATGACTCATTTAACTCCCCTCTCTCCTCTGCATGCTCTTTTCCTACATATACTTAAGAAGCAATTTTCATAACAACCAGAAAACTGCAGTCACCAGCCTTCTAAAGTACTATCATATTATACCCTCTTCAAAACTTCTGTTAAATCTGTGTCAGGGGTACAGCTTAACTCTAGTACACCTAGTTGTGTCTGCAGTGAATACATATTGACACAAAATATTACTCTCCTGTAACCTATTTATTGTCCCATAAATGTGCTTGTTTTCCCTATCTTATGTTCTAATTCATTTGCAAGCAATAAATTCTGCATGCTATTTTTTTATTCTTTGTAACAGCTGGCACTAACTCCAATTCTTTTCTTTTGAAAGCACTGCTATTATGACTATCATCAAATAAAAAGCCTACAGTTAACTATCTATGTTTCAAGGGATAGAACCTATTCTTGGACTAGATTCAAATAGCAATGGGGAAAAAAAAACATATTCGTGCAATCACACCTTCCACTACAGTTTGATCCTAGCAAGCATGCCCAATAAAATATATTGCTCAAAAAAATAAAGGGAACACAAGCAGAAGACATCCGAGATCTGAATGAATGAAATAGCCTTATTAAATACTTTGTTCTTTACATACAGTAGTTTATACACTGCTCAAACAACTAAAGGGAACACAAAACTACTGTATGTAATAAACAAAGTATTTAATAAGGCTATTTCATTCATTCAGATCTCGGATGTCTTCTGCTTGTGTTCCCTTTATTTTTTTGAGCAGTGTATTTGCAAATACAAAATTAAAAAGATTTCTAATCTTTTAGAAAGAGGCATGTTGGTCTGCCTCTTGCATGACCCAGCTTTGAATAGGCCACGGCCCAGTAATGGGTTCTGAACCCCTATTCTAGAGTTTAACCACTACATCAAACTGACTGTCTAAGTAACTGTATATAGGTTAACTATACAAATTTAAATGTAGATGCCATGAGCTAATTGAATTTTAAGAATAAGTTTAGAGTAGTGTATTTTTTAGAAAATGAAGGGATAATCCAGAATAGTTTGACATTACTATACCATACTTGTTTTACAAACTTCCCATTTATTTAACAGTATAGAATGCAGAAATGGTTTTTTTTCCCTTCCTAGTTTTTCCCCACGAGTGCAGAGTCCACTTTTGGGGGATCAACTGAGTGGTTTTGACCAGAATTGACTAACCATCTTATCATTCAAGCCTGACATAATGGGCTGAGAGAGTGACAGGCCTAAAATCACCTGGTTTTAATGGCTAATGCAACACTAGAACTCACAGTATCCTAGTTTTCCAGGCTAGTACCGTAACCATTAGACCAATTGGCTCTCTATGATTGAGAAATAGACCAGACTAAATTGATGTATATTATTTATCTCTTTCCATTTTTTTAATCTCATGGAAGAGTTATTTTGTAGATATCAAAATTAAAATCTGAGATATTGCTACTGCTGAAATGTGTTAAGGAGAAGTGATTTTTTTTTCCTTTTCAAGGCACACACACAAAAAAAGCCATCACATGAAATGGAGGAAATGATACTTGTCATGCCGATGTACCCTTTACCAAATCTCTGCTACAATACTTCCCACGGTGGCATGCTGTATTTTTGTGTAATTTTACAGCATTGGCTTCTGAAAAGAAATGCTTGCTATTTCTCTACTTGCATTAGATTTCACTGCTGTATATCCTGAAAATATGTTAGCATATGCCCATCCAACGTCTGAAGTCTCTCCCCCCCCCTTTTTTTTAAGTGTTATTGTTGATTTTAAGAGAGGCTCTGAATTTCATGTGCTCCTCTTTCTCTTTTCCAAGGGAACACTTTGTTGTCCTGCTAACTTCAAAGTAAGAACCATTGGAAGTGTCTAGAAATGTACTTGTGCTGTTAGTGATAATGTTTCTATCAATGGAACTGGGATATTAGAGGCTTCTCAAAGAATGCCTGGCTTACTTGCCCTTTGAAGTAAGCTCTGGGCTAGGGAAGACTCACACCCATTCTCCCATTAAGAACATAGAGCCTAGGCATACAAGTATTTTCCACAGAGCACAGGTCTTTTTGTCGTATTTTCATCAAAGACATTCCATTACAAAGGCAAGAGAAAAGAAAAGTCTCTCTCTTTTGCTCAGCTAAAGGCAGAAATCCAGCTCTTCATCTCCATGCCTAGATCTAAGAGGTATGACTACACAGTGAACTTTTGCTGATGAAATTGATTTTGTTACAAGTATCTAAAGCAGCAAAGAAACAGTGTAGTTTTACTAAGGTGTCTCTTGAAGATCTGCTTGTGGGAAACAGATTGGATTCACTTGGGATGTTTAGGCATAGAGGCTTGATTTCATGGGGCTTGACTTTTTTAAACCTGCCCCATAGAAATGTCTGGATCCAACTCAGTGGTGGGATTCAAAAAAAATTTGAGTTCTGTGGGCGTGGCTTGGTGGGCATGGAAGGGAAGAATACTGTAAAATCTCAATTCCCTCCCCACTCCAGGGGAAGGATACTGTAAAATCTCCATTCCCACTCCAGGGAAGGGTACTGTAAAATCTCCATTCCACCCCACTCCAGGAAAAGGATACTGTAAAATCTCCATTCCCACCTCACTCATGGGGAAGGATACTGTAAAATCGCCATTCCCACCCCACTCCAAAGGAAGGATACTGCAAAATCCTCATTCCCTCCTGATCAGCTGGGACTCAGGAGGCAGAGAATAGATGGTGGTATTTTCCAGTTCTCCAAACTACTCAAAATTTCCACTACCGGTTCTCCAGAACTGGTCAGAACCTGCTGAATATCACCTCTGATCCAACTCCTCTCTTACCTGTTATACCTTCAAATAGCTACTTTTGAAAACAGACCATTTGGAGAAAGGTAGCAAAGAGGGCCATGTTTAGATTTGGGCTGAATAAATTTTGGGGGAAATATTTTCATTGTTTGCAGGAGGGATTTGACACTTTTTTCTTCCATGGGACACACTTTCTTCAATAATAGAAGAGAATATTTGTAACTCAAGGTCCTTCATGTTCGCGGAGCTTGGCTGTTTTCTTGCAAACTAGGTAACATTATCAGTGCATCATTACCTAGTTTGGTAATAAACCATCTGCAAAAAAACAACCAAGCTTAGAGAGCATCAAAGACCCCACTTTCTTCAACCTTTAAGGGCTCCTGGGGTTGCTGCTGTACTCATAGTTAACATCACCAGAGCAGAGACCCTGGAACTGTTTTATACATCCTCCCACCCCCCATGTTTAAGAATGGGAATGGTAAAAAAGCAATGCAAAATAATAGCAGTAATTGGGGATATGGCATTTAAAATACCCAACTAAATAAATAACTAGCCTTGAGGATTAGTAATGGACTTCATATTGCAGTTTTTAAGGATGCAAATAGGTAAGAAATTCATTCACTACTGTCCTGAAACTATCTATTAGAGTTTGTTGCAGCACACACAAGCAGACTATTAAGCAGGATTCTAATTATATAAGAAACTTCTTTTTATACAGTACCAACACATAAGGCATGCAATACCCTTGTAGGTTTTTCCATGTTGTAGAGAAGAGAAATAGCAAGTACAAAGACAGCACAAAATGGCAGCACAAAATGGAGAAGGGAAAATGGAGGAGGGAAAAGCTGGTGCCCTCGAGTTTATATACAGAACAGTTAAGCCACGCCCAGGCTCCTTGCTGTCTGAATGAACAAACAGCCCCCATTGGCTGACCTTGTTGCTATGTCCCATTCCAGTTAATGAATATACTCTAACAAGTGATGGTGCTAGTGGTGTTTTTAATGAAAAGCTTGAAATACCCCTGACATTTTATAAGCCACATTCATGCACAAATGTCTCCTTTGTCTCTTTCTTTTATTTCAGTTTTTAGCTTACCTCTTCCCACTTTTAACAGGAGCTGAGAGGTCGAGGGAATTCTGCTTAGTTATTCCACTAGCCTTCTTGAAAATAAATATATGCAAATTTATTGCACACAACCATGAAAGCTGGAAAAAAAATTGATTGCAGTGAACGAAGGAATGAAATCAAAAGGAAAAATGCAGCAAGAGACAACTAAAATCCCAAATTAGAGAAGAGATACATTAGGGCCGTTATTAACCATGCAAACCCTTTCATAGAATTCTCCTTGGATTCTCCCATTTTTATATGATAATTATGACACAAAAGAACACAGGGAAAATGTTCACTTTCCCATCTACCACCTTTATATAGATATCTGACTCTCCCTAAAGACTAAAGCAATCTTTTGTCAAGAGTGCTTGATTCCTGCACTTCTGATTGAAATACATCCTATGTGATTGATTATGTACAATCAGGTTAGTGTCAACTTTTAGAAATCATAATGATAGATTTTTCTCTATGATAATCAGTCCCTAATGTGGCCTTTCGAATCTTTCTATAGTGCACTCATCATCAGATCTTGATATTTTGTGGTTTTCTTCCATTTTTTTTGTCTTCTATTATCTCTTGTCATTGTCACATCAATTATTCATATTTTTCTCTTTTTAACCATAGTTTTTTTTTTAATCACTATTTTTATTGGTACATAAATGGTATCTAGACTTGTAGACTAGACTGTTGAGAGTTAAGGAAATAATTTGGGCTGCTAAATTTCATTTTGGATGAAAATGAAATCTAGCTCCTTTCAATCTTGGTCATTTATCATTGACTTATTCCTACTAACTTCCATAGTGCCAACATCCATTGGTTAAACTCTCTTTATATGGCTTTTTACTGGGATCACTCTTGGCTTTAGGACTTGATATGCTAAAGTGAGCATTAGAGAGAGACTTAATGATATGGAACATTAAATCGATCTATCTTCTTCCCAGGCTATTTTCAATCTGGATAGAATAAATTGCTCACTTAAATCAACTAAATCTCTTTATAACTTAAAGTCTGCATAGAGAAAAGTAATGCTTTCCTGCCACAGTGCTATATGGAAAATTTCCATATACCGAGGAAATTCTGCCCTTCTAGTTCCTGAGCTGAATCAAAGGACCACATACTCTTAACCTTAATTAGAAATATTTGACATTTGACATGTTCTCTAATTTCCCCCTTTCATCTTCTTCTGATTACTTTGAAACATCACTTGCTTTCTTCTTACTTTTCACTCCAGACACCAACACATATAAAAGCAGCTAAAGATGCAGACATTTGAAAGTTAAAGGAAATATAATGCTTAGACTAAGATTTAAGCTCCCAACATGTTAATGTACCGATCAAAGTTTCTTTTATGCTTTTATAAGATTATAGTTTTGCATGTTATGTATATTTATGTTATTATACTTATGGTAGCAGTTCGAGGCAAGTCTTTTTTTGTTTTATTACCAAAATAAATAAATAAATGATCAAATAGTTTGGGCAAGATAGATTCACAATAGTACATAGGAGATTAGTTACAGAGTAAAAGCTTTCCATTCCATCATCTCAGTGGGAAAAGTAAATCTTTTTTCTCATCCAAATCTTGGGATTACTCAAGATACTTTCAATATACCAAGAAAGGTTATGAATAATTTAATGATATTAATAAGGTGTATTAAAAAGTTATAAATAATGTAATGCTATTTTATAACTCACAAGAAATACTGATGCCTTTTGCACCTGGCTAATTGGAATGGAATTCTGGAAGCAGAAATGTAATCTTTTATTTGAGACATATGAACCTATAGGCTTAACTAAAGCAATTAAATGTCTAGTTATTACATCGGTATAACCCAAGTTTGTTTTGTTTTAACCTAGGTCAGATTTTTTTTGGGATGTACTGTATGTACATGTTAATATTATTTTGTTTCATTAATTCATGATTCAGTGTAATATGTAAACTTACAATGTGTCTTAATTCCATAGCCAATGTGTTGACTTTAATCCAAACCATTTTTCAGCCTTACTTGACACAGTACTAATAATTGGCCCATCACAACTAGTAATTCAGTTTCATGGTTTCTCTGAGTGTACCTGCAAACATTTGAATCAGTAAGGCACAAACACCTTAGAAATTTGTGGAGTCCTTGGTGTTCTTCAAGCTTAATTGTTGGAATGTTCAATCAGAATAGAGCTGGAAGGAACCTTGGCGGTCTTCTAATTCAACCCCGTGCTGAAGGAGGAGTCCCCATTTCAGACAGATGGCTACCCCGTATCTTCTTAAAAACCACCAGTGATGAAGCATCCACAACTTCTGAAGGCAAGCTGTTCCATTAGTAATTGTCCTCACTGTTAGAAGTTTCTCCTTCCAGATTGCTTCTCTCCTTGATTAGTTTCTATTCATTGTTTCTTGTCTTGTTTTCTAGTGCTTTGGAAAATAAGTTGATCCCCTCTTCTTTGTGGCAACTCTTCAAATAATGGAATACTGCTATCATTTCACCCCAGTCCTTCTTTTCTCTAGACTGGCCAAACCCAGTTCCTACAACTGTTCTTCATATGTTTTTGTCTCTAGGCCCTTAATCATCTTTGCTTTTGTTTGTACTGTTTTGTTAATAAAACAAAATAAACAAAGTCTCGACATCTGTTTTGTAATGTAGTAACCAAAACTGGATGTGGTATTCCAGGTGTGGTCTTACTAAAGCTTTATAAGGCTTTATATTACTTCACGTGATTTTGGTTCTATGCCTCTATTTATACAACCAAGCTTTGTATCAGCTTTTTTGGCTGCTGCTGCACACTGCTGGCTCATATTTAAGTGATCGTCCACTAGAACTCCAAGGTCCCTCTCACAGTTCCTGTTTCTGAGCCAGGCTTTTGGACCAATGCAATTGGCACCAAGCTCTGTGACCACCAAGGACTTCACAGTTCAACCTTGAGCTACATATATTTTCTTTTTCAGAACATTAGAAATTTTATATGAAAACAATGGTTTGGTGAAGTAACTGGAGGATTTTCTGAATGAAAATGAAAAATATTATTCTGTTTTTTCCTGGAATACCACTTACAGAGTGCTCAAAGTATATTACGAAAACAACATGCATTTTACAGAAGATTTGGGGGTATTACATCAATTAAAGAAAATACAGCTATACAATCACATCCTTGTGCTCACTTTTTTTTTTGCTTTAATTTATATGCCGCCCTTCTCCGGAGACTCAGGGTGGCTAACAATGCATTAAGCAATAGCCTTCATACTTTTGTATATTTATACAAAGTCAGCTTATTGCCCCCACAATCTGGGTCCTCATTTCACCTACCTTTGAAAGGATGGAAGGCTGAGTCAACCTTGAGCCTGGTGAGATTTGAACTTCCAGTAATTGCAAGCAGCAGATGTTAATCTGTTAATAACAGTGCTTTAGTCCACTGTACTACAGGCATTTTTCCTTGGCTTAGATGCAATTTAGAAAAAAGATGGTTCAACTCAAATGCCACACCATCTGAAAGAATTAAAATGGTGACTTTGTTGTTCTGTCTCTTCTTCATTTCTAGTCTGAAGTTTCCAAAAGATGCCCTAGTTAATTCATGCGCCTCCAGCCAAGTTTCAAAAGAAATCCAGTTATTTATCAGGAGCAACATTCCGGCAATTACTCAAGTGGAGTCAGCCCTGAACCCATGTAATTTACGGACCCCCATGACCCTCTCTTCCCCCTCCTCCCTGGGCATGTCATAAATCACATTCTTCAATGGACCACATTGGTGGGCTGTAAAAACCCCACCCCTCCTGCTGACTCTGGTAACTTAGGTTACAATCTGGAGAAAGGCATGTGTGGAATATATTTTCAGTTGGGGCAGCCAAGCAGCTCCGTCATGCTTATGGCAACTTGAAAGCTGGTCTGGAAAGCTTTGAAAGTTGACATCTAGAGTCGTGATGGTGAATCTTTTAGGCACCGAGTGCCCAAACTGTATGCACACACATGCCCAAACTGAAAGGTACATGCGCATACGTGAATGTGAACATGCACAGACATGTGCAAACATGCTCATGCACGGACATACACAGACAGTCACATGCACAGACAGGGGCAGATATACACGTGCGTGGACATATCTGCACCTGTCATGCACAGCAGAGACCAGATGGCCAGTGAGAGGTGGGTCATCCCAATACCGGCAGTGCGGCAAGAGGTAAGTTCTTTTTCCTTCGTGAGCTTCTATTTCATTGTTTGCCACAGAGATCTGACCTGGGGTGACAGCACGCATGCCAGCAGGGAGGGCTCTGCGTGCTATCTCTGGCATGCATGCCATAGGTTCACCATCATGGATCTAGAGTATAGCAGTCCTAGAGCATTACTAAAAGAGCACATGCAGCCTTTTTTGTTAAATCCTCCTAAAATGAACTCTTAATACTGAAGACCCAGATTGTTGAGGGCAATATACTGACTCTGTAAACCGCTTAGAAATGGCTGTAAAGTATTATGAAGTGATAGATAAGTCTTATTGCTATTGCTATTGCTGATACCAGAGTGAAAGGTTCTGTTTCTCTCAAAATTTCAGAGGAACTTTACAGAATTCCAATACGGCTACCAACATAGCATTTGCTCTATACTTTTCTGCTTCTCTCAGGGTGGCCATTTGTAGTGTTGGTGAGCCAGAGCGTGAAGCTGAAAACTCACACCAAGGCTCATAACTACTTCATACCATACTTAACACATCTGGCAGAGAAAGGTTTAACCAACTCTTCTGCTGACACACACACACACACACACAGTCTCTCTCTCTGGCTCTGACAGCTGCACAGAAGATGATGATGGAAACTGGCAGCACAAAATGTTCAGAGTGCCAATTTTTTTTTTAAAAAAAAAACCCTAACATGATCCCTAAATTAAGAAGCAGGATTTAGAGCATTACTGAATCTAGGCATGCTGCTAAATCTATCTGAAAATTGAAAGGCTTGATAGACTTGATATTACACATTTGGCAGTATTACACTTTCTTTTTTTTAAGGGCAGATATCATTCTCTTGATAGTTTTTATGTGATGGATACTTTAATGAAAATGTGGCCATTCTAAATTCATGGTTAACAAAATACACAGTAATGAGGTAGGGGAATTTTTATGCAGAGACACCACTGGGCATTATGAGCCAGTATGCCAGCTATTTATTTATATTTCATTCTTCGCCTAGACCCCCCCAGTGGTTTCCAGATGACTAGCAAGAAACAACCCAGGTCTTCATGCTTCCCATTTAAACAAGATAGAAGGAGGGGGGGAAAACCAATTAATATTCACCTTTGTTTTCTTTCCTATTGTCCACACCAGTGATTATATTTGCCTATTTCTACATCCATTTAGAAATTGGCCAAGCAAAAAGATGGGTGAAAATTCATTTGTATGTATATACTCCATCTTTCTAATAAACATAACTCATACTTTTTTGGGGTAGAGGAAGAGTATACTTTACTTTTAACATAATATTTTTTGTGCGTAATTTCTATGTACACACTTTTGCACGTATTTTTTTTTTGTTCAACAAACTAACGTCAAGATTTATTTTTGGGTGCACTGTGCATTGCCCTGTAGGATGCTGAAAGGTACAAATTTCTGTGTGCAATTCCACACGTCGGATCAGGACATGTGAATTCTGTAACACCTGCAGCAAACTATTATGACACCTGTAAGATGCCACCTGGGTGTCTTTGGGACAGTCATTCCTTTTTAGTCCTAGAAGAGGGTAATGGCAAATCACTTCTGAAAATGCTGCCAAGAAATCTGCAGGGACTTTTAAAAAAATCAGAAAAGGAACTCAGTTTCTTTGTTGCTTCTATTGATTGTTCCCATGGAAACAGGGAGGTTGGAATATATGCATGTGTGTATGAGCACATGCTATGGACTTCCAGTACATTTTATCTTATTTCACCTATCTCATTTCTCCTTATCCAATGCAGACATTTTCTGTGGGATACTTTTGCTCACAGTAAGCCCATTAATTCCCTGCAGAAGACTAATGCAGAGGAAAGAAAGAAAAAAAGAGGATGACCAGTAGCCTGGTGGATGGACTCAGTTACAGTGGCAATGTGTGCACCTATAGAAGATTGAAATACAAGGTTACAGACAGTTTATCATGGAGGAAATATATATGATGGCTAAAATCACTGCATAATAATGTCTATCACCAGGGATTCTGAAAAAGGCAAGATGATGGCCACAACCTTTCAATCAAAGCCTCAGCCTTTTTCTTACACATTTATTTTGTTTGTTTGTTTGTTTGTTTGTTTGTTTGTTTGTTTGTCAAGCATATATAAGATAACAGGTAAAAGTATAAATATAATTTGAATACATGAAAAGAGTAAGAATAAAAAGGAATATTAGGACAGGGATGGTAGGCACGCTGGTGTGCTTATGCACGCCTCTTAGGAATGGAGTGAGGTCAACAGTAGATAGTCTTAGGTTAAAATTTTGGGGATTTGGGGAAGAAACCACAGAGTTTGGTAGAGTCCAGGCATTGACCACTCTGTTACTGAAGTCGTATTTTCTGCAATTGAGTTTGGAGCGGTTTATCTTGAGTTTGTATCTATTATTTGCTAGTGTATTGTTGTGGTTGAAGCTGAAGTAGTCATTGACAGGTAGGACATTGTGGCAGATAATTTTATGTACTACACTTACCGTATAAGACGCACCTTAGTTTTTGGGGAGGAAAATAAGAAAAAAGCTGATTGGCAGATGGATTGGCCTGTGGAATACCCCCAATCAGCTGTTCCCAGAGGTGAATTTTAGCAACAGATTCCTTGGTTGTGAGCTCTGTGTCTTGCTTTTTTTGGCTTTTTTTTTTTTCTGCCTCTGAAACTTCTGAAACTCTGTTTCAGAAAAAACTTTTTTCCTGCCTCTGAAAACTTCTGAAACAGGGATTTTTGCTACCAGTTCTCCGAACCACGCGCCTCCATCACTACCGGATTGGGTGATGCAGTCCGAACCAGGAGCATTTCACCCCTGCATTGCATCCATTTACAGAGTTGTTCAGCCCACTTGGAAGTTTAACTGTGTCCTCAGGGTCATGTCAGTAGTGCAAATGTGTGTGGAGCCTTCTTGCCTGCCCCTGTCTTCAACAGTGAAGGGACATAGGGAAAAAATATCCTGCAGCCAAGAAGCACTACTCAGATGACCCTAAAGACACAGATAAACCTCCAAGTCACTTCAATGACTCTAAACAGATGTAAATGAGCAGCTTTCTGCAAGGAGTATAAATCCTTCTATTCTCCACCATCCGGTCAGAGCTGAAGAAGGTTCTTGGATGAGAAGCAAAGTGTCTTCAAAGAAAAAACAAGAAAGTCTAGTTCCCTCCTGAAAAAGCACCTTTGGGAAAATAGGACTTATTGTGACAGAATGTAGTCTGGATCATCAGGAGGGAGGGGCTGCATTCCATATGGACAATGAAGCAATGAATCTTAGATAGTTTAGTTGGGAGAAAGATAGTTAAGGAGTCTTCTCCCTAACAGAATTCTCAAGTTTTCTGTCAATAGGTCAGGAACATTAAAGGAAACTGCTCAGAAGCAACTCTGAGTATCTTTCTTGGTTTCTGGGGCCTGATATCATTAAGTTTTATTATGGATCAAGAGGAACTTTCTCCTAGTTTAGAAATGTCCTCCTGGCTGGCCCATTCTACCAGAGGAAAAAACAGTGATGGATTTGTCTCATATAGATGTGATTCATTTAGGGCTACTCAAAACTTCCCCGCCTCCACCCCCCCCCCCCCCTTCATTTCAACCAGCTAACATTGTGACAGACAGTATTTTGTCTTTCTCCTGATCCCCATGATGCTGGACAGCAATCAGGGTTTCTTACAGCAGGCCTGCCATCTGGCTGCAATTAATTCCTCTTGCAAATCTCTTACCTTCTATAGAGCTGCCTCAGGCCACTCGGCTACATTTCTGAGAGCTTTGAGAGGCATCCAACCCATTGTGCAGAAACCTGCTGGTCCTCCTGTGAATCTTGCAAACTCACCACAAATTCATGCAGTTCACTTTACAATTATCTGCAAACAATTCATCCATTTGTTTTATCTTGTAATGCTCAGTGACTGCCTGGCAAAGCATGGAGCATTTTTTTCCCCATAGCTGAAGATGTCCCTTATCAGTTAGATATTTATTTGCTCTATGCCAGAATCTTGCCCAAACTTTGTCTTGGTGCCTGATTTGTATGGAGATTTGCTTGGCCCCTTTTAACATAACAGTTGTGTTCCCTTGAATCAGCACCCTGAAGCTTTCTTAGCAAGATTTTAGAAGTGGCTTGCCATTGTGTCCTTCTTAGGGCTGAGAGAGAGTGATTGGCCCAAGGTCATCCAGCTAGCTTTATCCTAGTGGGACTAGAACTCATAACCTTCCAATTTCTAGCCCAAGGCCTTAACCATTACACTAAACTGACTGTCATTGTAAACATTACTCCCTCCTTAGATAGTTGGAGTGCCTAATGTTGGATCCTCCTGACTATCTCAATTCTCTACACTTATAATCAGAAAGGACTCCCAGTATATTCTCTCTGTCTCTGTCTGTCTGTCTCTCTGTCTGTCTGTCTCCATTTCCGTCTCTGTCTGTCTGTCTCTGTCTCTCTGTCTCTCTGTCTCTGTCTCTGTTTGTGTGTGTGTGTCTCTGTCTTTCTCTCTCTCTCTCTCTCTCTCTCTCTCTCTCTCTCTCTCTCTCTCTCTCTCTCTCTCTCACACACACACACACACACACACACACACATTCAGAGACACAGACTAACTGAAACAAATGCAGGGTCTTAACTTTTATTACTCTCTTTTAAAACCTACAGTTCAATGTTTATATATGTAAGCATTCCTTTTGAATTTAAAACTGGCCAAACTGAGCTTGGAGTTCCACAAGAATTGAACCAGAATGCCTACGTAGAACATGTCATTCTGCATTATAGTTCTCATATATTTTTGTACTTTACGACATGGCTTGCCCAGACCAACATTAGCACTTTTCTCACACTCTAGGCTTGGTTCACATGAAAGCTATCAATTTGTGTCTTCTTCAAAATTTGTATTTTGATTCTTTTTCACATGCTATTTAGACTGAAATCTTCCAGGACAAATCCTTCTGCTCAGAGTGGGTCTGTAATGCTACATCTTTCATGCATCTTATTCACACTTTTTGTGTGTTTGTGTGCGTGCGCCTTTGAGAAACCCATGCAGATTTTTTGGTAGTATTTTCAGAAGTGTTTTGCCCTTGCCTTCTTCCTAGGGCTGGGACAGGGTGATGGGCCCAAAATCACCACCTGAGTTTGTCCCTAAGGTTGGACTAGAAGACACAATATCCCAATTTCTAGCTTGGTGACTTAATCATTAGGCCAAACTGTCTTTTTACTCACACAAAGGTATAGGATAAAATTACATGTCTTTATATCATGACTTTATTTAATGATTAACATTATATACCAGTGACAGGAAAGCAACCCTAATATACTGACATAGGTTCTTTATTTAATGAGGTTATATATGGTTAACATATTCTGATTCTGACACCTACAAATATAGATTAGCAGCACAATTTTCTCATGAAAGTCAATGTATTTCAACATGTTCCTGCATGACACGTTTTTGTCTCCAGTAATGCAAAATTCTTTACTAAACCAATTTTCTAATTTTGTCATCTTTTCTTCCCTACTCGGGTTAATCACCTGCAAAGTCAGGCATCTAATTTATTTTACTGGCCTTTCTTGGCCTCACTACCCCAGTTTCTCTTTTGCCTCCTGAGGTAACAAAGCTAATTGTCCTAGTTTTGACAGGATAGTACCAGTGTGTGCCTACTTTCCTTAAGTTAGAAAGCTACTTATAAAACAGAGAAAGATACAAAATGGGTTTATCATAATACCTGAATGGACATTCCAAAATGTGTTTTACAGTTGTCCATCCTCAGAGATTCCAGTGGGCTCTAGGTGGGAAAATCTTTCTTTCTTTCTTTCTTTCTTTCTTTCTTTCTTTCTTTCTTTCTTTCTTTCTTTCTTTCTTTCTTTCCTTCCTTCCTTCCTTCCTTCCTTCCTTCCTTCTTTCTTTCTTTCTTTCTTTCCTTCCTTCCTTCCTTCTTTCTTTCTCTCTCTCTCTCTCTCTCTCCCTCCCTCCCTCCCTCCCTCTTTCTTTCTTTCTTTTTAATTTTTAGGTTTGGTACAATTAATACAGTCCAACAATGGATATACAGAGAGGGAGAGAGAGCTAGCTAGTTTGGTGTTCTATGAACTTGGTTGTTTGTTTACAGATGTTTCGTTACCCAATAGTCAATGAATCAGTAGGTAACTAGGTATCATTAACAGTATTAGTGAGTGTGAGGTCTGCCGGTGTAGGTGAGGATTTGGGTGAGGGTTTGGAAGTTTGGTTTTCTTGGTAGAAAAAAAAATTACAGTTCCAAAATTTTCCAGATTTTGGAACTGTAATTTGCTTCTTTATAAACATAGTTTTTTTAGACAATGACGTTGGAAAGGAATTAATTCACATTAAGTGGATAGACTGGTATTTTTAAGCCTGTTATTCAGAACTTGGGTGGATAAAAAGAGGAACCACAAACTTTGGGAAGGCAATTTTCCATTTCCAGTCACTATGGAAAAAAAGCCCCCAAATGTCTGAAATTACCCCAGTAAAATTCAGTGGTAAATGACATGATAAATATTCTTTTTTGTTGTGTCTGACCAATCCATATAAAACAGCAAAGCATAAAGTAGACAATAGAGCAATAATAGATATTCTGATGTTAGCTCATTAAGCTTGCTAAATTTCACAGCCTATAAAGCAAAAATTTTGGAATGTTTAGGGAAATGAATTCATTCCTGTTAGATAATAACATAATTCACATAAAATACATCTGAGTGCCCTGCAAATGTTGTTATTCAAACAGCTATCTGATAAAAGTAGATATCCTTCTAAAACAAATAATATAAAGCAAAATGGCCTTTGGTTCCAACGATTCTGGTCCATATCTGTACACATAACAACAAGTATCCATAAGTTAGTCCAAATGGTGTACTGTATTGCAGCAATATTTGAATTAAGACACCTACAATCTGCTAACTTAAAGAAGGTGTAAGAAATCTGGGACCCGTTACTTTAATGGAACTGAACTTTTCAGGATTTTTATACCAATTTTATTTGCAAAGTTATGACTGTTGCAGAATCCCCACAGTTATGTGACTGAGATTTTGATGACATCCTGCTAGCTTCCTACAAGCAAAGTCCATGGGAAAGTCGGCAAGTCAACAAATAGTCACTCTCCTTTCCATTGCCTTTTTGCCCATCAGTGTGATAACAATACAATTCAGAAAAATTAAATGTTTCGTTTTGGTCAAATCAAACTGCAGTACCGGTTGTTTTTTTTTCCAAAGGATGGTCCAATAAGTCACAGGGTTGTTAGTTAAATATAAATATTGGGCTTGTCATAGGTAGAATGAATGTGTAGTTCTCTGATTTAAGGGCGTTGTTGGCTGGAAATCTGTACTAAAGTTGTTGAAGTGTTGCAATTTTGATCTTTCATGTTAGAATTTATCAGAACATATAGATGGCTTTCTTAATATGGAACCTCTGTTATCAACTCTGATCATGATTTGCTTTATGGATTACTTTTTCTCTTATGACCACTCTCTAATAATCATCATGACTTTAAAGGGTTATAGATTATATACTGCCACTTTCAAATTTAGACATACAGACACTTAGTACATTTGTGTGATGATTAAAGAGTTGGACCAGGAAAGTGTAGATTCATGTTCATCTCCAGCCTGATCATGGACCTCACTCCATGACTCTGGACCATTTATAGACCAATCTACACCAAAGAGTTGTTGTTGTGAGGGTTGGATTTTTGCAACCTTGAGATGCCAGAAGAAAATAAGATATAAATCTATTGATGCATGTGAGTTCTATGTTTGTATACTCATTTCAAAAAAGTTGACCATTAAAGTTGAGCAGAATCTAAAATAAATGCTTCCAGATTCCTTATCATATGGTACTTCTAACCTAATAATCATTTATGTGGACAATGTGGAGCAAGGTTTAACATAGTTTACTGGAGTTCCTTCTTCTGAAGCTTCTGAACACATTAACACAGTAATCACAGTATCCCACTGCCAGCTAGGCTGTTGATCATTTGTAATGCTAGTCCATCTCTATGAAATTCAATAACTTGACATAAAAAATTAATATAAAACAGTGGTCTGATCTCCAGTGTTTTTCCTTCTCACAAACCAAGACAATACCAATTTCCTGTACCCCAAGCTATAAAGTTTGGATAAGTTGCTAAATCATTAAAATCCTGTATTTTAAATCTTTTTCCTCTGTAAGACCAGGTTTTGCGCATCTACCCCTTTTCAAATATCTCTGGTGTCTTTTTAATAAGTATGGTAACACAATTTATAAACCAAGCCAGCCTAAAGCTTGTAGTCTTCAGACAGCCTTGTGGGAGACCAATTCAAAAGCACAGCATGCAGAATATGTTTGATTTGATGGCAGATGGTTTAAAAGATACCTGAGCTACTTACAACTCATGTTTATCCTTAGGGTTACTCATGTGCAGGGATTGTAAAAAAAAATGTTTAAATAATGCAAGCTACTTAGTGAATGACTTTGGGAATTGGAGTGTTTTCATCCATGCAGCAACAACATCAACCAGAAGCCATCAAAATATGTTTCACATAGTAATTTGTGAGGAAAAGCAAGATAACAAGCAAAAGATTTCTCTGCACAGTAACCTGTAAGGAAAAGCAAGATAACCAGCAGAAAGTAGATGCTACCAGAAGCTTTTGCAAATTTTGTTTGCTGGTGTTCTTGTTTTCTTTTTGGACCCTGATTTGATGATGGTCTGTTGCAGCAATGATTTAAGGGAAGATGAAGAACTGCCAAAAGCTTTATCTTGTATTTTTCTGTTTGGCCAAAAGTGAGAAGCAATACAGATGAGCCAGAATACCAATTCTTTATTGCAGTAACTTGTCCCCTTTATGTCAAATGAGAGGCATCTATCTGAAGGGATTGGTTCTGCTAAAGAGACTGCATTAAATACAGAACTCCCTGCTGTAAAAGTTTAACTGAGAAAATAGATGGAGAATTATATGTTAAGGATAGTCAAAGAAGCAGCCTCGGTGAAAATGGTTTGATTCCTATAAAATTGCCAGAGAATATTACCTATTCTTTTTATTATTCCCTCTGCCTGATTCTTTCACATTCACATCAGGTACAATATTTTATGCACAGAGGAAGAGCCATGGTTTCTAGAATGATAACTGGCTGGCAAAACTAGAATTGAAAATTACATTCATGTTGGAAAGAAAAAAAGGGGGAAATGAGTTTATTTTATTTATTTATTTTTGTCAAGCATATATAAGATAACAGGTAAAAGTATAAATATAATTTGAATACATGAAAAGAGTAAGAGTAAAAAGGAATATTAGGACAGGGATGGTAGGCACGCTGGTGTATTTATGCACGCCCCTTACAGACCTCTTAGGAATGGGGTGAGGTCAACAGTAGACAGTTTAAGGTTAAAGTTTTGGGGTCTGGGGGAAGAAACTACAGAGTCAGGTAGTGCATTCCAGGCATTGACCACTCTGTTACTGAAGTCATATTTTCTGCAATCGAGTTTGGAGCGGTTTACCTTGAGTTTGTACCTATTATTTGCTCATGTATTGTTGTGGTTGAAGCTGAAGTAGTCATTGACAGGTAGGACATTGTGGCAGTTAATTTTATGTACTACACTTAGGTCAGACCAAAGCCGGCATAGTTCTAAGTTGTCTAAGCCCAAAATTTGAAGTCTGGTGCCATAAGGTATTTTATTGTGGGTAGAGGAATGGAGGACTCTTCTTGTAAAATATCTCTTCTTCTTCTGTATCGTATTGTATCATATCATATAGTACTGCAGGTTAGTAGATGCTAATTTAAGACTAGAAAATTTAACTGAAGTACTAATATTAACAGTGTGTTAAAAGATATTGTGAATTTAAAATATTAAGGATTAGAAATGGTGGGGACATTGAGATATACTCCCGTGATGGAGTGAATATTGTTAATAATTGATGTTATTAGTAATCATATATATTTGGAATATTGATGTTATGGTGGAATAATGAGTGATTTTTAAAATATTGAACGACAACGTTTATTAAGGGATAACAAATACAGGATACAAATAAATGTTATTTATGTTTAAATGAACTAAAGGGAAAGTGTAAAAGGAATATGAAATGAAATGAAGTATTGTTTGAAGTTGGAAGATTAGAATTTCACATACTATTTGTACTATTTATAATGTCCACAAAATATGTATGTTTATATTGGAAAAAATAAGAAACTTAATAAAAAAAAAAAACATTCATGGAGTCGCAGTTCAGATACATGGTTTCCTTTGAATGGAGATACTTGTTTTAGAGATTACATTATAGTTTTCCTGTTTTCTTAGTCAAAATGGAGAGAAATTTGCTACCCAGATTTCAACAGTCAGAATTAACGAACAATCTGCTACACCAAATGGAAGTATAGGTACAGTTCATTTAGTGAACTGTTCATTTGCACCACTCAGGTGACCCTGAGGACCCAGATAAACCTCCAGGTGGCTTTAATGACTCACTAAAAGAATGCAAATGACCAGCTGTCTGCAACGAGTATACATCCTTCTATTCTCCACCATCCAGTCAGAACTGAAGAAGCTTCTTGGATGAGAAGTGAAACATCTTCAAAGAAAATGTTTGTCCAGTTGCCTCTTAAAAAAGCACTTTTGGAATTAACAACTGCAATGATTCATTTAAGAACTATGACAAAAACAGTTGTAAAATGAAGCAAAACTCACTTAACAAATGTTTCACTTAGCAACATAAATTTTTGGTTCAGTTGTGGTTGTAAGTCAAGGACTACCTGTAATCAGTTACTTACGAAGAGCTCAGAAAGGGAACTTGAAGTCTATGGGACCCTGTCCATATCTGTTCTGCTTATTCAAAATGACCACACAGAGGAATTGAGGGTGACAGAACCAACCTGATCATTGCATACTTACTTCCTTATTAAGGTTCAAGAGAAAATCATATTAACTGAAAATATAAAAAGAGTACAGTGAATGTGTATATCATAATGCCTCAAGAGATTCATTTTCAAGAAAGCTGTCTTACTTATTACCTGAAATATAGAAAGAATACAGTTATTATAGAAGTATTGATCAATGAAATTTGGTCCTTTACTAACCTTATAATATTATTATTTCTACAATGTTTTTCTTCTTCTGTTCAATTGTTTCTGATTCTTGGAGGTTGTCTGGACAAATCCCTGCAGTTTTCTTGGCAAGGTTGTTCTGAAATGGTTTGCCATTGCCTCCTTCCTAGGGCGGAGACAAGTGAGTGGCTCATCCAGCTCGTTTCATGCTCAGGATGGATTAGAATTCGCAGTCTTCCCACTTCTAGCCTGATGCCTTAACCACTACACTAAATTAACTCTCATTTAATATTTTATGTATGTTTATACAATTTATTTATTTATAAATCTATATTTATTTATTTATAAAATGTATAAGCCGTCCATCTTGTCTCAGGGTAGCAATAGCATTTAGACTTATATACCACTTCATACTGCTTTACAGCCTTCTCTAAGCGGTTTACAGAGTCAGCATATTGCCCCCCAAATCTGATCTCCATTCCTCTCCATTCACTCTGGGCCCAGCCAGAGGTGGTATTTGCCTATTCTCTGAACTACTGAAAATTTCCGCTACCGGTTCTCCAGAACTTGTCAGAATTTGCTGGATTTCACTCCTGATAATTATATATATATTTATATATTATCAATAATGATAATGATAATAATAATTCCTATTAGTTGGATTTTTTCAAGATTTCTAATTTCTTTTTTTTAAAAAGATGAAAATCAAACAAACTTTAGAAGACATATCAAAATGAAGATTGTGCTATTGTAACAAAGAAGAACAATGATCACACTTTTGAAAAACTGGAAAGGCTAAGCTATGATAGAACCTTTATTTTAGTGGTAGTGAGTCCATAGTCCTTATGTACCAAGCTTAGCAGATGGCTTCCTTCTGAACTTAAATTGTCTTACATTCATTTTAATTCTGTGGGCTCTGTAAGCTTGTCTGGAAGGAATTGAATTGTATTGTGTATCATTTCTGGAAAACTTCCAAGCTCCTACATTGTTGTATATATCCTCTTACCATCTGTGAATAGAAATTGGGCATTTGCTTCTAATGACTCTCAAATGCATGGACTAAAAATGATGTCTTCTTATTACTAAGTCCTGTCCATAGTTGATCATACTTAGAGTAAATCTATTAAAATTAGCAGGATTTATTTTCCCATTGTCACTTATTTAAACTCTGCTTATTTCACTGGATCTATTCTAAATATATTATCAACTGACCAATTATACATAGTAGCAGCAGCATACTTTATTGCGGTCATAGACCAAAAAACCAAAACATCCAAGGCACATAGCTGGCACACGACCAGAGTATAATTATGGTGGTTGGACTTGACAAAGAAAGACAATTTTTATGATTGACTGGTAGAGGAAAGAACCATATCTAACATTAGATATGATGACATAGTTTGCCTGAAGCAGCATATTTTAGTAGCACATTGTCAATCATTCCATTTATTATTGTATTCGTATTAGTTGAGCTACCCTTTAGGTTTCCTGCCTCAGGCATCAAAATGTCTTGGTGCCCTCTGCATTTAAACTGCTTCCTAAATATAGTCCCACTTCATAATTTTCCAGTTGCCTTTGTCCATAACAACAGGCATAATGTCATATAAGAGAAGGATAAGACCTCCAGGAAGACAATAACAACAGATACCCACATTGGATATTTGTCTTTTATTTTTATTTGTGAAATCTCATATTCATTCCATATTCAGTATGAAGTTCATCTGAACTTGAAACACCTAATATGGAAAGTTGAGATTGTGAAGAACTGACAAGTTGTTAAATGTGAAATAGTCTGTAAAGATTACTCACAAATGTTCCTTAGGGGAAAAAATAAAGAAAATGTAAAAAAAAAAAATGTTAACTTTTCTGACGATACTAGTTTATTTTCAACAATATAACCAGACTTTGGCAGTTATTATAAATACTAATATAACGGACGCGGTGGCTCAGTGGCTAAGATGTTGAGCTTGTCGATCGAAAGGTTGGCAGTTCAGTGGTTTGAATCCCTAGTGCCACGTAATAGGCTGAGCGCCCATTACTTGTCCCAGCTTCTGCCAACCTAGCAGTTTGAAAGCATGTAAAAAAAAATGCAAGTAGAAAAATAGGGACCACCTTTGGTGGGAAGGTAACAGAACAGAACAAAAAGGTTCTGTGTGCCTTTGGCATTTAGTCATGCCGGACACATGACTATGGAGACATCTTCGGACAGCGCTGGCTCTTCAGTTTTGAAACGGAGATGAGCACCGCCTCCTAGAGTCGGGAACACTAGCACATATGTGCAAGGGGAACCTTTACCTTTACCTTATAAATACTATTAGGATGGTTCCCCCTCCACCCTAGATTTCTGCAATTTGTTGAGAATGAAATACCTTGCTTATTGTCAGTTGAGAATTTGCTATATCTTAACCTATAACTTCCTGTACATCTTGATCCTACATGATCACCTTCTCAACAGGATCATCTTCTCAACAGGATCACCTTCTCAACAGGATCACCTTCTCAACAGGATCATCTTCTCAACAGGAACCAATTCAACCAGTGCAGCTTTTCTGACACATATTGGTAGTGGTCTCCAACTTTCTGGAGTTTGGAATGGGAACAGGTAAGCAACATTCTCAGTTACATTTCCTGTTTTATGGAACAGCTTCCCTGTGTTGTTAACATCACCCTTGATAACTTTCAGAAGGTGGAAATGTTCTGGGGAGTATTTAGAAGGTGCTGGGTCCATGCTACTAGTTGTCTCAGTACAATTATGTTGTTGGTTTATATCAGGGGTGAAATGCTCCCAGTTCGGACCAGATCACCTGATCCGGTAGCGATGGAGGCGGGTGGTTCGGAGAACTGGAAGCAAAAATCCCTGCCCCCCCCCCATGCCCAGCTGAGCCGCACAATCATCAAAGGCTTTTTTTTTACTTTTAAAAGCATTTTTTCTACAACCTCTTCGGCCGAAAAAAATGCTTTTAAAAGTAAAAAAAAAAGCCTCTGATGATCGTGCGGCTCAGCTGGGATCGTCAAAGACTTTTAAAAGAAAAAAAAAACCCTTTTTTTCTTTTAAATGCCTCTGATGATTCAAGCTGAGTTTTTTAAAAAGCCTCTGCCAATCAGGCAACTCAACTTGGATCATCAGAGGCATTTAAAAGAAAAAAAAAACCCTTTTCTTCTTTTAAATGCCTCTGATGATCCCAGCTGAGTTGCCTGATTGGCAGAGGCTTTTTAAAAAAGCCTCTACCGATCAGGCAACTCAGCTGAGATCATCAGAGCCTTTTGAAAGCATTTTTTTTACAACTTCTTTGCCGAAGAGGTTGTAGAAAAATGCTTTTAAAAGTTAAAAAAAAAAATGGCCACGCCCACCCAGTCACATTACCCCCCAAGCCACGCTCACAGAACCGGTAGTAACAAATTTTAGATTTTACCACTGGTTTATATGCTCATTATAATGTTGCTTTTATAGTTTCTGTTGATGTTAACTTCCAGGAGACCTTGTTGACTATGGTGGTGTATAAAACAAACACATTTCAGAGTATATTTAGTAAACTTGGAATGATTTTATCTCCTAATTCTCATATCCTTCTGTAGCCAGAAGGAATAATTCCTTCAAATTATACTCTCTAATTATGCCAATGTTCAGGACTATAAAGAAGGGGAACAGTTCAGAAGTCACAGAATTCAATTTTATGAGTGGCACAATCTTGTGTAACTGCTTCATCAATTTGGCTAGAGCAATGTAAAACATAGATGGGAATTTAAACAGATAGAAATATACTTCATACAGTCATTAATGCTTTTTTTAAAAAAAAACCTTCCACCTTTTTGGAAGTAGAAGTGACAAAAATTATTGTGTGCTTATTGATGAGATTAATGAATGGCTTGGTTAGCAATTCAAGAAATATCCATAAAAAGATTGTTTATGTAATGAAGGATAAAACTATTAAAATTGTCAAGATCCTGAATTGGCATTTTGGGCTATGTGGTTAGCTCAAAGAAAAACTAATCCCAGCATGTGACTGAGATGAAAGGAGCAAATTCACTGTTGGGTGTCATTAGGAAATTAATTGAGAGCAAAACTATCATTTCCATAATACCTTCATTATTAGCCCCATGGAGAGGCTACCGATCCTCCTTTGTCAACTTGTTCTGATTGATCTTCAAACAATCCATCCCAATCTAGCCAGGACTGTAAACTAGTTCACAGTTGTAGCATATGATCTGATTTCTTCTTGGACTGATTCCACCTAAATTCCTCTCAGCTGAGATCAATTCCTAATGATTGTAGAGATGCACCCACATAGGTCTCTTGGTAACAATATTTAGAACATAGAATAACAGAATTGGAACAGACAAAATTGCTGTTCTTTTGACATCCTAGATTAGTTCATAATCCTGAGAGTTTCTGTTTTTTCCACAATTGACTTGGGGTCATTATGTTTGACTATTTTGTGTCTTTTAGGTAACAATCTTCTCAGTTCTTTAACTGATAAAAAGATCAGAGACCAGACATTGCTGCCCTGCTTATTCCCTCCCTTAAGAGTCCCTTCCATGTGATCTAATAGCTCTAAGTGCTTAAAAAGAAACACATCAACAATTTATATGAAGACTAGAAGACAGGGCTCTCGAGTTCAACCTTGATGCTTGCTCAGCCATTTTTTCAGGCAACATGGCCAAGTTGGTGACAATTCATTCTAAGCATCTTGGACTACATTTTTGTCCATTGATGTCAGGAACCATTTTCTCAGTGTATTTCCATGGTATTCGCCAAGTCTGCAATAATCCTTAGGGATCATAATTTGATAATTATTCCAACTCCAGCCTACCCTGAGTTTTCAGACTGGCCAAAGAAATGCCTAACTATAGACTGCAATTCAGATAAGTTATTAGAATGGCTTTGGGTATGAACATATTAATCTCCCTTCCTATTCTTGTTGATCAAAGGTTCCCCCCAACATCCCTACCCCCAATTCCTTCTAGGTGCTTTCGGAATTAACAAATCAAGAAATATGCAAAATTCCTAGGGAATACATATATACACATGGTGAACTGTGTTGAACTGTGAACTGTGAACTGTTTCCATGGTGAACTAGTTCACCATGGAAACAGAAGCGAACAACCAACTTCCCTTCCTGGATGTCTTAGTCTACAGAAAATCCAGTGGCTCCCTAGGACACACTATCTACCAGAAGAAAACACACACAAACCGCTATCTGCACGCACTCTCACACCACCACCCTGCCCAGATCAACTCTATAGCCAAGACATTCATTTCCAGAACAAAACGCTTAGCTGATGAACAACACCTAAAAACCGAACTACACACCCTCACTAACATACTAACATCCAATGGATTCCAAAGAAATAAGATCACCAACCTAATCCAAAAAGAAACCCCCACTAAAATCTAAGACAGAGAACAAGAAAATGGCAAAGCCCTCCTCCCATACATAAAAGGCACCACAGACAGAATAAGCAAAATCCTCCACAAACATAACATCAAGACAGCATTCTGCACAAACCAAAAAATATCCACCATCCTAAGGAACCCCAAAGACAAAATTGAGTTAGAAAATCAAGGAGTATATGAAATCCCATGCACCGCCTGCCCCACCACATACATCGGACAAACCAACAGACGAATAAGTGCACGCATAGAAGAACACAAGAACTCAGTCAGAAAAGAGGAACCAACTTCTTCCCTGGTCCAACACCTTAAAGCCACAGGACATGATATTGACTTTAAAAAGACCAGAACTATCGCCAAAACTGAACACTTTAACAACAGAATAATCAGAGAAGCCATCGAGATAGAAAAACGCCCACACAGCATGAACAAACGAGACAATACCTCCTGCCTACCAGCCATTTGGAAACCCGCCCTTATTGACAAATGAGTCCCTAACACGACGAATGACACCAGACCCACACTCACGAGAGCCACACAGGATGTAACCACCACACATCCATGCAGAAAGCAGACTCAAACCCACACTGATAATGAGCCATGACCAAGGACCAGAAGCCAGACCGCAGCTGCATCATTAGCCACTTTAAACCCCTCCAATCCATACATGAAGCAGACTGACACCCACCATGAAGAGCTCGCATGGCCACAAACACAAAGCCAAACAACAACAACGCAGCTCACCAGCTCAAATCCCACTGCAACTCAGACTAAGCTGAGCACAACCAAGCCCCCACCCAAACAGAACACACCCCCAGCCAATCAGAGCACAACCAACCCCCCATCCAATCAGAGCACAGCCAAGCCCCTAACCAATCAGAACACACCTCCACCCAATCAGAACACAGCCAAGTTCCCACCCAATCAGCTCACACCCCCACTAGCAGTTAAAAGGAAGAGACGGCTGCGATCTCACATTGCTCCTGGAAGCACGAAGCCGAGAACACCAGCCTGAAGATGACGAATGAGACTTCGTCGAAACGTCGCCAAGACACTTCCAATTTTACGTGGGAGAAGACCTGAATAACCAAAGACCTACATACAAACACCCGCGAAAACCTGAGAAAACAAATATATATATATGAAGGGCACAAAATATCTAGTACTACACATATTAACTGCTGCAAGGATTGCCTATGCTCAATGCAGAGAAAAGATCATGAACTGTGCAGAAATGGACAAATTAACGCTGAGTTTAAAAGATAAAGAGACATCGATATTTTACAATGTGTGGGAAGAGTGGTATAACTGGATAGAATGGAGATAGATTGAAGATAGATAGTTATTAAATACAAGTAATTGATAAAATAAGAATGTAAATATGCACAATTTAATTTTTGTAAATAATATACGAATTATTGTCACAAGAAAAACACCACAATTAGCTGTTGTTGAGTGAAATAATTTTTTATGTTTTTAATGTAATAAAAGTTTAATAAAGTGTTTATAAAAAAGAAAAAAGAAAAAAGTGCACCCTCTAGACTTTCTATGGAAGTGACTTAGCCAGCACTCCAGAAGGGAGCACTGTGTCGTCAGGCACCCAGCAATTTCCATCTATTTGGCATTACTTATAGAAACCTCAATCTCTTGAGGAAAACCTCAATCTCTTTCCTCAATCTCTTGATGAAAGGATCTTTTCTTATTTTATTAGGCTAAGATCCAACTGGAAACAACATTCCCCTGGATAGTTTGGTGCCTCCTGCTGCAACTTAATCTTCGTATTGATGCCAGTTGCAATTTCACAATTTTTAACCTTTTGCCCTGAAAAATGGTGGGAAGGTTGTATGATGGGAAGATTTGACTTCCTTCCCACATAATAGACAGGGAAAAGGTAGTTTTAATGCATTTGTAATTAAGAAACCAGCATTCTTTTTGTATTGCAACATAGCTACTTTTCTGAAATTTAAAATAGGAAAATGTTTTATTTTAAAGGTATTTTATTTTTTTATTTTTATTTTTTAAATTATTTATAATTTTATTAACACATAAATTTGACATTTACACAACATACAACATATCTTATCATTTTTAAGCATTATTTCATAGTGATCTTCCATTTGTTACTTTATTCTTTCTCCCCTATATCATAGTCTAAGACGTCTTCTTCTTCCCCTCATTATCCTTTTTTATTTTTTTCCCCCTTCTCTTCCCCCTATGGAGATCTATATACTTAATTAAATCTTTAATATTATACATTTCTACATTCCTGTTATATACATTTTTATTCCTCTCGATACATTTGAGATATATATATATATATATATATATATATATATATATATATATATATATATATATATATCAATTTTCTTACTTCTTCGTAGGGTCTATGTGTGTTTTTCTTTTAGCCAGGTTTTCCCTACGTAGCCAAGGTTTTTTTTGTAGCTCCAGCTCAGTAGAATCTCATCTACTCAGTTCTGGGCTTTTTTCCTTTCTAACACCTAGCAAGCTCTGACTGCTAGGTGGGAGACCTAAATAGATCCATTTCTAGCTCGTTAGCTGTCGTCAGTAGGCCACACCCACCTCCTCCCTGTAAAGGCATAGTATCAATTTTCTTACTTCTTCATAGGGTCTATGTGTGTTTTTCTTCTAGCCAGGTTTTCCCTACTGAGCTGGAGCTACAAAAAAACCTTGGCTACGTAGGGAAAACCTGGCTAGAAGAAAAACATATATATATATATATATATATATATATATATATATATATATATATATATATATATATATATATATATATTTTCTCAGGTTTTCGCGGGTGTTTGTATGTAGGTCTTTGGTTATTCGGGTCTTCTCCCACGTAAAATTGGAAGTGTCTTGGCGACGTTTCGACGAAGTCTCATTCGTCATCTTCAGGCTGGTGTTCTCGGCTTCGTGCTTCCAGGAGCAACTGGAAGCACGAAGCCGAGAACACCAGCCTGAAGATGACGAATGAGACTTCGTCGAAACGTCGCCAAGACACTTCCAATTTTACGTGGGAGAAGACCCGAATAACCAAAGACCTACATACACACACACACACACACACACACACACACACACACATTTTATACTTCTAATCTTCTCTCCTTATCATTATTGTTCTGTGTTTCTGGACTCAAGCCATTTATACCATTTATTCCATATTCTATAATAATCTGTCTCTTCTTTTTCCGTAATTTTTTTTGTTAATCTGTCCATCTCCGTGCATTCTAAAATCTTACCTATCAATTCTTCCCCCGTTGGAGTTCTGTCCTGTTTACAGTTTTTTGCATATGTTATTCAACATATGAAGATGTGTTATCATCAAATATTTTATTTCTTTGGAATATGGTTTTGTAAAAATTCCTAACAAGAATGTTTCTGGCTTCTTTTCTATTTGCTGTTCTGTTATTTGTTCTATCCATTTCTTAATATTTGACCAAAAAATTTTTGCTGCCGGACAGGTCCACCATAAATAATAATATGTTCCTTGGGATTTCTTACATTTCCAACATGTTGCACTATTGTTCGGATATATCTTTGCCAGTCTTGTCAGTGGCAGATGCCATCTATAAAACATCTTCAGCTGATTTTCCTTATATGCCGCTTAGAGTGTTAATTTTTCATTCACTTGCCTCATTGTTTCCCACTTCTCCAAATCTATTGTATAATTAAAATTTTGTGCCCATTTGATCATTGTATTCTTCACTATTTCCTCCTTGATATTTTATTTTTTTATTATTTATTTTAAAGGAGGTGGTTTAGGAAGCTTAAGACAAACTTTTGATATACAATTCTTCAGTCTGAATTGACGGAAACTCACTTGATATTAATTAACTTCCTGATGTCATTGCTTGCTTCAGAGTATAAAACTATCAAGCCACAATACTGGGCCTGTGAACTTTGATAGGTAGACAAACATCCTACTGGAAAACATCAAGATAACCCTCCTGAAATGACTTCAGAGGTCCTGTGGCATGGTATCACCAATGAGGAAGAATACCAGTTCAACTGCTGGGAACATCTTGAGAAGTTGACAATTTAGAAATATAATTTGTTTAATTCTGTGATGTATTGTTTAAGTAATAGCAGATTATTGTAACTACTGTATGTTCTACTATATGGGAGGTCTGGAGATGCTGTAGACATGTGGAGGCATAATCGTATGGCAAGCTGAAGAGACAAAGAAATGGGTCTTAGCCCCAAGCTGAAAACTGATTAGCCTGTCTCTCCAGTCTGCTACAGAAAACAAAGCGATTGACAAGCTCAGATAAGCTGAGAAAGGATGCCTTCACCTTACAGCTATTAAAAATTGCAGGGTCCCCTGAGCTTTGCCAAAGAAATCTGCAAACATAAAAGAATGACGATCAGGCTTAAGAAAAAAGAAATAGCACCTCGGGGAAAGCTGTCAATATTGGAATTCTGCTAAGATACCACACCTTGAAGGAAACAAGGATAACATCTGGAACGCTTCCAAGTTCGACTGAAAACAAAACAAAACATGTAATCTATGTTAAGTAAAGAATATTTAATCTTGGCCCAAGAGGGTTTTTCTTTTTCTGGGTGTAAGGAAAAGCTTTTTAAATCTTGAATTGCTTGACAGAAACATTATTCACTGAAGTGTCAATAAATTAGATATTTTCCTGCTTGGGTATCAGAAGATTCAAATTAATTTGTGGGGTGGGGGGGTGCTGCTTTCATTTTTATGAACTAGAGTGCATTCATTTTAAAGCCATTCATTCAATTAATTCTTTCTCCCACACAATAGATAAGAGTAATAATGATCAGGCTGCTAGATAACATTCTAAGGAATGGAACAGAATGCATTTCTAGTAACAATAAGTAACTTATGCTATGCCGAGATTCCTTTGTTTCTAGTCTCTAAAATACATTGATAAGGGCTCAGATGAAAATTGCCTCTGATTGTCCTACTATGTTACCAGTATTCATATTTAATCAAACTTTTGGTGGTGATTCAAGTCAGCTGGCCAATATCATCACCACACAGCTGATAATCACCCACTGGAAATTTTTCATAAATGTAAAACTATCCCGTTGCTGTCCCACCTATCAAATTCCATAGTTAGTGAAGCAACCAGGGATGGTCTTCAAAAATTTTAGAAAGGGGTTCTCTGCCCAGTTGCTGGGTGGGTGTGGCCATGGTGGGCATGGCCTTCTGCACCACAGTGGCAGTGGGGGCCGTTTTTGCCCTCCCCAGGCTCCAGAGGCTTTCCTTGAGCCTCTGGGAGGGCGAAAACAGTCTCCCCAGGCTCTCTGGAGGTCAGAAATGGGCCCGTTTCCAGCCTTCCTGAACTTCTGGTAGGCCTGTTTTTCACCCTCCCCAAGCCTCCGTGCATGCCCTACAATTATCTGCAACCAAAACGAGCCACATGGGGACTACTGGGAGGGGAGGGGCAGGATGGGCGGGGCCAGCCAGGAATGGGATTTGGGGGATCTCTGAAGTGCACAGAATTTTAGCTAGAGGTTCTCCCGAACACCTGCGAACCCCCAGCAGCCCATCCCTGGAAGCAAACTTACATAAAGTCAGATGAATCCTGGCAGAGGTGTCTACAGGAAGGAGTTAAAGAAGTCAAAATGACATCCGCAATCATGCAGCCAAAATACCATCCCATTCTGCGTGTGCTAACAATGAGCCTAAAAAGGGGCAGAGCTAGCTACAATAATTTAGTTGTGGCTGCCATCTTGATGTTTTAGATGCACCTTCACTCAGACAAACATGAATGCATTTGAACCGATACAAATTGAGGTACTTGTTATTTTTTTTTTTTTAACCTGCTCAGTCTTACAAAAGAGCAGGTTTCCCATGAGTCTGCCTTATGGAAAGACGGTAAGAAAAAAATCATATCTTTTAGGCTGTCACAACCAATTTGTTTTGTATGATGTGCATTTTATTATAATAATAAGGAAGCACTGGAAATAATAAAGCAGCAAATAACAGCTATAGAAAAGATCAGCAGATATGAAGCTCAAAATGAATAATATAGGCAGAATCTCCTATTTCAACTGAATCAGAAATATTTCAACCAATCCATCACTATGCAACAAACCCTAATAATATTTTCTATTATGGTTCATCACACAGTCAATCAGATGTTTATTCTTGTCAACTTTCCCAAGGATCTATGATAGGCAAATGTTGCTGTGTTAAAGATATCGTTGTAGGATTTAGGAACCTTCAACAGTTCCAAGAAGGTTCCACATCCATTTGCACTATTTAGGTGACCCTGAGGGCACAGATAAACCCCCAAGTGGCCTCAGCAACTCTCAGAGAGAGTACTAATGATCAGAAGACTGCAATGAATATAATACCTTCCATTCTCCATCGTTCAGTCAGAACTGAAGAAGCTTCTAGGGATGAGAAGCAAAATATCTTCAAGGGAAAACAAGAAAGTCCAGTTGCAATTTGAAAAGGCACCTTTGGGGCAATAGTGGCAACCCGTTTCTGTACTGATGCCAGGAAAATTATTCTGATGTGTAGGCACTCCTAGAATTAAGCCTAAATTGAAAAATTAGAGATTTGAAAAACTGTCTAGCTTTTAGAACATGGCTCCTCTGTGAGAATTACCGGTATGTGCTACTAATAACTTCTGCATTCTCTGGAATCACTCTTATCTGAGCAATATTATGTGGGGGAAATTCTATGGTTCTGTATAGATGATTAATGATGTGATTGCTACTCACCCACTTGAAGCCTGACATTTAAAATAATGTCCCCATGTCATCTTTAAGATGCTAAGTTATTCTTATCCATTTCCTGACACCTTCATTATGTTAATACAGTGCCAGTTAACTGTGATTATTTTTTCCCCCTAGATTTTAGTGCTGCTGAAAAGAGAAGAGGGATAAATAGTGTTTCTGAAACAAAATATCTGAAGGTTTATATTCTGTTTCATAAACAGAATGGGCAGTGAACTCCAACATTTTTTGTTCCATGTTAAAAATAAATATATCTGTTTCAATAAGGCAAGGGTTATAACTTACCAGCAGTAATCATCCCAGGTATGATTATAACTTGAACAATTCTATTAAAACAGAAAGAAGCTGTTGAAATAAAGTAGATAATGCTGTGGCTGGAATTGTGTTACAATTTTTCAACTGTCTTTCTCCACAATTCCAGCTTGTCTTGGTCTACCATATTCTCAGTGTGCATGAGAATTTTTCTTTCCTATTTCTGTTGGAGGTGCTTTTGAGCTTGTTTATTCTTGGGGAATAAACCCTAATGAGAAGGAAGGACTCACTGGAGAAGAGCCTAATGCTGGGAAAGATTGAGGGCAAAAGAAGAATGGGACGACAGAGAATGAGGTGGCTGGATAGAGTTACTGAAGCAGTAGGCGTGACCTTAAATGGACTCTAGAGGATGGTAGAGAACAGAAAAGCCTGGAGGAATGTTGTCCATGGGGTCCCGATGGGTCAGACACAACTTCATAGCAAAAACTATTGGGGGTGGGCTTGATGGTACAACTGCTCTTTTTTTTTTCTTTTTGTTTATGATCTCACTATCATTGAAAAGCTTATCTAATTCTCCACAATTCCCAATCACAAGAAAAAAAATCCCACCCATGGGAATATTTCTTAAGTGATGCTTTCCCTTTGAATATATCAAAAGTGTGGGAAGCCAAGAAGAGCGCAGGTCTTGGTAGAGCTGATTATGCAGTTAAAAAGCAGGATGTGCCAACAGCCTGTAGCGACTTCATAAATAAATAAATTTCAGAAACATGTACCAGCTTCTGTTGGAGGAACTTTTTCGAGCAAACTATTTTTCACAAAACTGATGAACTATTTCATGATGAACCAATATCTCAGGGCTGCCACAAAGAAGAGGGAGTCAAGCTATTCTCCAAAGCACCTGAAGTTGGACAATAAGCAATGGGTGGAAACTAATCAAGGAGAGACGCAATTTAGAACTAAGGAGAAATTTCCTGACAGTTAGAACAATTAGAACACTGGACATTTTTAAGCAGATGTTGGATAACCATTTCTCTGAAGTGGTATAGGGTTTCCTGCCTAAGCAGGGGGTTGGACTAGAAGACCTCCAAGGTCCCTATTCTATTCTATTCTGTTCTGCTCTGCTCTGCTCTGCTGTTCTGTTCTATTTTTTCATCAGTGGGACAGAACTACTTCTGACACTGCTAGAAGAGTAGCATGGAATCCCTATCAGGACATGTCTATGGATAACATCATACTTGCCAGCCCTCTAGCTTTATTTGGTTGGCTTGCATGATATTCTCTCTAATAGTCTACCATAATCCATGTTTTAGGATCATATATCATTCCCCAGATGATAACATTTTTTTTCAAACTTATGATTGTTGCAGCATCCCCATGGTCATGTGATCAAAATCCAGATGCTTGGCAACAGGTTTTATGATGGTTGCAATGTCCCGGTGTCATGTGATTCCCCCTTTGCAACCTTTGGACAAGCAAATTCAATGGAAATGGCAAAATCATTTAAGAACTGTGTTAATAATGGCAGTGATTCACTTAACAACTGTAGCAAGAAATGTCATAAAATCGGACAAAACCCACTTAGAAATTGTCTTGCTTAGCAATAGAAATTTTGGGCTCAATTGGGTCATAAATCAAGGACTCTAAAGGCAATGTGATCCCAGTGATGGTAGAAGCACTTGGCGTTGTGACCTCCTAAAATGGAAGAGTGGTTGCAACAGATCCGAGAAACAACAGATTAACAGATTAACAGATCTGGAAGGGTTGGTCATGTAGTCCAACACCTCCCCCCCCAAAGCAGAAGACCCTACACCATTTCCTACAAATGGCCAATCTCTTCTTGAAAGTCTCAAGTGTTGAAACTCCCACAACTTCTGAAGGCAAACTGTTCCACTGGTTGATTGTTTTCACTGTCAGAAAATTTCTCCTTTTTTCCAGGTTAAATCTCTCCTTGTTCGATTTCCATCCATTATTCCTTGTCTGGCCTTCAGGTGTTTTAGAAAATAGCTTGACCTCTTCCTCTCTGTGGCAGCCCCTCAAATATTGGAACACTGCTATCATGTCTCCCCTGGTCCTCCTCTTCACTACACAACATCAGAGCTAAAAGTCCAGAAGAATGCAATTTTAGGAACAGCTAAAATATTGTGCAAAATCTAGTAAAGGACTGAGATTTAAAAAGGCATGTACTACCCATAAATCTGAGAAGAGATTTTTATTTTAAATTGCTCAGCTCAGAAAGAAACGAACAAATTTAAAACTAAGAAGGGTTTTCTTGTTTTCCTTTTTCCTGCCATCAGGGATCCAGAGAGGAGATAGCAGGGAAAGGAGGAGAGAAAGACGGAGAGAGAAGCAGAAACAGAGACATTTATCCGATATTTACCAGCATCTCTCAATTAAATTAATAAAGCTTATCAAGAGGATTTTGCACATGATTAGCTGGACTGTAATGAATATGCCCTCAAGCTAATTAGTTGCATATCTACAGTATCTGTGGCAGGCCAATGATGTTATTGCTGCTGTTGTTATTTGACTGACATGTAACTGATGTGACAAAAAAGTTGTCTTGGAGCAAAGAACTCTTTAAGAGTTCCCAATGAACCGAACCAAACAGTTAGCTTAATTTGTAAGGGAAATGATATTCTGTTTGTTTTAAATCTTCTGCAAGGCCATGGGAATTTCAAAATTCTACCAATTATTCAATGGAAAGGCAATTAATTTTGTTCTTGTTTTGTTTTCACTTATTTGCCTAGGTAGCTCATAAACCTCTTTATGTACTTTGGAGTAGAAATATTTATTTTCAAAGAGGGAATAGATTTCCCCTCTCCCTTTTCCAGATGTCTGTTTAAAGGCTATATCTTTCAAAAACATGTATGTGATTGCATAGAATGACAATATGGAGGACACACACAGTGCATTGAAAAATTGCAAATTTTTCAAACAGGCTAATGCCGGATTTGTATGAATTATTGCAGTTATTTAGGGAGTATTCCTCCCCACCCCAAAAGTAAGAAAATAGGAAAAAAAATCCTATGCAACAATAACATAGGGGGTAAATTGAACACAGTGTCACAAAACACAATTTCAAAGGTAAGTAGACACTGGAGGGGTATATATTGTTGGAGATATTGGAGAAAAATGAAAAGACCATGAGAAGGACAACACAATTATATAACATAATATTCTGAATGCTGTATAATATGTTACATTTACACAATGTGATAGGAATTCTACAATTTTGACTTATAGATATCACTTCACCCACACAACGCGCTTCCAACAGGCCACATAAAATAAAATTTACAATGGAAAGTAAAAATCCTCTAAAAATTCATGGGCCCCTGCATTCGTAGGCCTGTTCGTTCATACTGTGCAAATACAGCTATCAATTCCGATGCACGTAATGATTACAGGGCAGAACTCTGTGGTCTACAGTAGTGAGTAAAAATGGAAAATGTAGGGAAGGAATCTTGCAGAGTGATTACAGGTTTGGAAGAGAAGAAATGAGGCTGATGTAAGAACTGACGACATTACCTCAGGAATGGTGTCTGAGTCAGAAGATGACACTGCTGGGTAAAATTCGGACAATAGCATTTTCAGTTCCTGGAACTGTTCCTCTAGGAACATAGAGAAGAAACGTTAATAGCTGAGAAAAAAACCTGAGATTTCAAACTTTTCTTCCAACTGTATGCATTAACTGCTAATAAAGTTGCAACTTCTAGTGGCACGCAGTGAGTTCATTAATTGTGGGCTTAATTAAACAGAATTTTGTAGCAAGTTTCCTACGGTCAAGAAAGCTTTCATTTAGTCCTTTTTAAAGCAGGCCATTTGTTCAGCTTATTCCCGTCTCTCTGTGTTTGGAGACTGTCATGGAACAAATTAGCTTCTACATCTTGACCTGAGGTTAGTATGGCTCTGTGCAGGGCATTCGTTCAATATTCATTTGTAACTGCTTGGCACAGCTGGGAACCACTGAGCCAAGTGCAAGCAACTATCCATTTATGATAAACTATGCAGTGCTTCAGAATCCACCTTGCGTGTGTATGTGTATGCATGAACTTCCAGGCAGGTAGCCAACCAAACAAAGATTTATCAAGCCCTCAGGGTTTTTCTACTAGTCTATGCATATAGCTTCATTTAGCAATTAAGGTTGCCTTTCCTCAAAATAAGCTCTCTTTCTTTTTCTCCCCTCAAAACTGAATACTATCAGGGTAAAGAATCATAAAGATGGAACAGACCAGTGATCTCATTAGCTCCCTACACAAATTTATAACCCTATATTGTTCTTCCTCAGGACTTAAATGGTGGGTCTAGTTTTCAGCATGGGTGTTTTTAATTCTTCTGGGAAACTTTGAGTTATTTTTTTTCTTTTTAGTTGTGAAGTTGATCAGCCTTATAAATTTAATAAATAAGTATCATCTGTAGCTGGAGCCAAGGAAGCTGTAGAACACAAGTATTCCTCTAAGCCAAAATTCTAATATCTCTTATGTGTATAGTGCTGTTAGAGATTTTCATGAAGATCTGAAATGCATTTGTATGTATAATCATCCAGATCATCTTATGATATTGTCCTTCATTAGAAAACCTGATTCATCTGAATTATCTGATTGCTAGTACAATTCTAAATGTATTCACCCTAAGATGATTTAAATTTTCTTTTAGATCCATGATTAAACACTTAATTGTTTAGTCCAGTATCTGGATGCATGAAAATATTTTGGTAGGGTTTAAAACTCCGTTAGTTGTTTTCTTTCTCCGATATAAATAGGCAAATATACTACATAATAGCAAAAGCAATAGCACTTACACTTATATGCCTCTTCACAGTGCTTTACAGCCCTCTCTAAGCAGTTTACAGAGTTTACATATTGCCCCCAACAATCTGAGTCCTCATTTTACCAACCACGGAAGGATGGAAGAATGAGTCAACCTTGAGCTGCTCAGAATCGAACTTCCAGAGTGAGCAGTGAGTTAGCCTGCAGTACTGCATTCTAACCAGGGGTGAAATCCAGCAGGTTTGGCAGATTCTGGAGAACCGGTAGCAGAAATTTTGAGCAGTTTGGAGAACCAGCAAATACCACCTCTGGCTGGCCCCAGAATGGGGTGGAAATAGAGATTTTGCAATATCCTTCCCCCAGGCATGGGGAGCGAATGGGGATTTTGCAGTATCCTTTCCCTGGAGTGGGGTGGGAATGGAAATTTTGCAGTATCTTTCCCTTGCCATGCTCATTAAACCACGCCCACCAAGCCACACCACACCCACCAAGCCACGCCCACAGAACCGGTAGTAAAAATTTGGAGTTCACCACTGATTCTAACCCTGTGCCACCATGGCTGTAATAATACTGAGAAGTAGTATGACTCTATTGGAAACTCAATAGATCTACCTTCCTTGAAAAATTCTATGTCAAGATAAGTGTCTCCAAGAACTAGAATGCAGCTGACTATATTATATTTAATACAAATTAAATTTAAAAGCTACCTTTTGTTTATGGGTTCAGAGCAACATGTTTAGTATTCTATCATTCTGTTCCCCCCCACCCCCCCACACACATTTCTTCTTACAACAGTTATCCTGCAGGGTAGGTTGGACTAAAAGAATAGACTTGAATCTGTATCTTCATCCTAATTTTCCACACATACACCCTTACCTGCTGCATCACACCAAACCACAGTCTCCAGATTGACAAAAATATTCTTAAATCATGGACGCTGACTAGTAATAAATTCATGGCACATTATGTTCACATAATACATATAGGAATGTGCAAAGGTAGCAACAGTGTTAAGAGGCCATAAGACTATCTGATTAATTAATGAAAAAAATTGTATTCAGGGCTATTTCTTCTATATCATCTCATCAAGGTGACACCACAAGCATATGTGCTGAGTGGGTGAGGAAGGAAACAATGAAATATGAGTCAATATTGTGACATAAACTCCACCCTTTATGTACTTGCTTATCTTACTAAAGATGCCTGAGTAGACATAATAACCATCCACTGAAAGGACAACTGGAAAGCCAGCTGCATTTTCCCATCTTATTGACCAACTCTTAAGTCTGCTGCTCTTATTGTTCACCAGTTACTACACAATATTGCAACATTTATACTAAGTTCCATATAATACATGCTAATTCATCCATATGAATGTCATAGTTCTACCTTTAGCAATCTAACAACAATCTTGGATTGTCCAGAGTTCATTGGAGTTGGGTGGCTAATAAATTCAAATAAATAAATTATTTAAAATGCAACATCCATGCAGCTCATGAACATTATTAAGGATGAAGTATAATGTTTCTTCCTTTGTAAATCTAGGGCAAAGAAGAAATAAAAATGTATTTTCCACCCAAGAAATTTAGCCTGAACATTTATCACAACCATAAATATCAGCAGTTGTTAGCAAGCTCATTTTATTGTTGTGTTAGCCAAGGTTCAGCAGATTTCTACTCAGTTCCCATTCTGAAGACTTACAATAGATTGTTTGTTTGTTTTTAAAGAATACAAAGGAGAACTTTGTATTACTTAAATTATAGGTATGAAACCATTTTATGCCCTATGTGCACCATTTTAATACACATGGTTTTTGCACATACGATTATTGAATGACAAATCAGTGAGGTCAAAAGTGGATTTCTCAAAAGAATGTGGGTAACCAAATTATGGGACTGCTCCACAGTCTACTGTATTGGAGAAGACAGGATGATAACCAGCTTGCTCCAGAAATTATGTCAAATGTCTGGGGACCAGATGATATACATGGAATTATATTTGGAGGACAGCAGATGTTCCATACCATTTACATATCTATTTGGAATACTGTTCTGCATGGAGATTCGTGTTCTGCACCCACCATGATGACCTGACCTGATATGACATTTGAATTACAGAATGTCATCCCATGGAAAATCAGGCTATAGAATGAAGATTTGGCTATTGATCCTTTACTTTGGGGTTTCAGTTCTTAAAATTGCAAATAGTTTTGCTTCAGTATTTAGACATTCTTTATGACATTCCTAGGGATCTATGTTATAAGAGAGCTACCAAAAAATCAGCATGGTATCAATAGCAATAGAGTATAAGCCAGTAGTAACGATCCTATTTTGGAAAAAAACTGAAAATATATTGGGCACGTGGTCAAATATATATCAGTTGTCAACTACATTACTGAATAAATGCATATAAAATTTGTGCAGGAAAAAGAATCCGCTCCTACATATTCATAATACGGAATCTCTTGTTTGATGAGCTTTGAATTAGGTCTATATAAATACAAAAGGCTTACCTCCTTCACTTTTTTGTTCTTTTGGGAGGGAAAATTCTTTCTGCCCTTAGGTCTATAGGGGCCTGACCTTTTTTTGATGAGTTTCAAGAATAGATGAATTTTCTAAGACAGAGAATCTTCCAGCTGAAAGATTCTTTAGACATCGGTCCCAACCACCTGCTCAAAGCAAAAATCAGAATTAAAGCAACCCTAACAGATGGCAGTTTAGCTTTTGCTTGAAAACATCCAGTGAAGGGAGCCCACCACAAATTTCATGAACTGGCTGCATTTTTGCTCTGTTCTTACTGTTAAAAAGCTCTTCCATCCTTCCCCCATCATTCAGTTAGAATTTAATTGAAACCCATTAATCTGTGTTCTAGAACATCGGATGGTAAAGAATAGTAAAGAAGAATAGTAAAGAAGAATAGTAAAGAATTTCCTTTGGTGTGCAATTTTGCCAGATTTTTAAAGAGAGTTAACACATCAGCTATTGTTTGTAGATGTGCAGAGGGTCAGGTTTCCAAGTAACCAAAGGTTTCCCAACCAAAGAAAACGCCGAGGCTTGAGTTTCCTCAAAGTTCCATTTTATTAGAGATGTCATATTGGCACATCTGGGAAAACCCGAATCTGAAAACTTCCAGGATTTCCCCACCCAAAGGAAAGTCCAAGTCCCTGCCCAACACCTACATGTCCATCACATGGTCCAATCAAAACACCGTCCCAATTGGAGAGGCCTCTCAGTTCCAGCCGTCCAGATGCAAGGCAAGATGTCCTTGACTTTCTGAGAAAGGAATGTTATTATGACTATATATCACCCTGGCTCCATACAATTCCCCCTCCCAGTTTTCCACAGTAGTAAATGTGGCAGGCTTGAAGATCCAATGAAAAAGATGGCTTCCAGGCCTGACACAGAGATTAATATCAAGATTAACACTAGACCACTAGAACTAGCAACTCAGACAAACATGCTAATAGTAAGCAACAGCTCAATAGAGGAACCACCAAAACCACTCCCACCAACACTCACAGGGCAAGCCACTTGTACACAAAATGAGAGTATTTCCCACTGCCTTCTAGCACTGATGATGTTACTTAGTTTGGTAATGAAATGTCTGTAAGAAAACAATCCAGCTCAGAGAGCACCAAGAATCGACGGTATAATCCTGAGTTACAAATATTATCTTCTATTAGGAGAATAAAATACAAAAATTGATTCCATGACTTGTAGCTTCTCTTCTATTATTTTCTCCCCCCCCCACCCTTCCATTCAGTTGGGTCTGATTCAGTTGGGTTGAGACTGCCTGGACAAGTCCCTGAAGGTTTGTTTTTTTGACAACAGTTTTTAGGTTTCCCCTTGCCTACTTCTTCCTAGGACTGAGGGAGAGAGTGACTGGCCCAAGATCACCCAACTGGCTTTGTGCTTAAGGTGGGGCTAGAACTCACAATCTCCCAGTATCTAGCCTGATGCCTTAAGCACCCCACCTCACAGAGATTCATTTTCCAGAAAAGAGAAGTGGAAAGTTAATGTATTTGTTCTGCAGAAAAGCAGGAAAAAAATACACACAGTATATGGAGCTGTTGTGCACAAGTTTATATCTGAAGCACCAATTTATCATACCCTAAAACGTGTGGCATATTGATACAATATGCATGGCTTATTGATCATAAAATTGAGAAATGCTTTAGTATGTTGTCATGGAAAGTTAACATATCTTGCCAGTGACATTTTGGCAAACTGTCTTAACGTTCATGTTTCTTCTAAAATTCAGTATTTGTCTTTAAAGGCAGCAGTTCCAATGATGAAGTATCTTAGCCAGATCTAAAATCACTTTAAGAATAGATAACTATAGACTATATTTAACTCCATGCTAAAAAAAAAAAATTAGAAAGAAGGTACCAATAGAACAGAGCCAATTTTGTGTAGGTGGAAGTTATCTGTAAATTTTAAACACTGTTTTATTATCATCTGAAATAGTATACATATAAACTTATCAAATCAATCCCTTTGGAATAAGAAACATGCACGCTAGCATAATATGATTAAGAAATAGGCCAAAGAAATTAAAAATTGGAGGAAAACAAATACAGATAACATCCAATGTATAGCAACATCATTTATATCTCTACATGTTTTATTTTGTATTTTATTTTTTCCTTTTTCTTTTATTTATTGATCCAATTTATATGGCTGCTCATATGGGTAAAAAACAAAATAACGACATAGAATTTCATTAAAAGAACTCACCAAAAATGCATCAAGCTTCAGTAAAAAATACCAAACATTAGAGCCATACATCCATGCCAAAGTTTCCACAGTAACATACAATGTATGGTCACTTTCAGCAGTGAGATGGAGAAAGAAAGAAAAATAAAGAGAGGGAGGGAGGGAGGGAGTTAGGAAGGAAGGAAGGAAGGAAGGGAGGGAGGGAGGGAGGGAGAAAGAGAGAGAGAGAGAAAGAAAAACAAAGGAAGGAAGGAAGGAAAGAGAAAGGAAGAGGAAGGAAGGAAGGAAGAGAGAAAGAGAGAGAGAGAAAGAAAAACAAAGGAAGGAAGGAAGGAAAGAGAAAGGAAGATGAAGGAAGGAAGGAAGGAAGGAAGGAAGGAAGGAAGGAAGGAAGGAAGGAAGGAAGGAAGGAAGGTTTCTACTGCCTTACAAAAACCACTAGAGAAGGAGCTACTCATAGACTGACCTGGTAGGTGACATTGTTTTACCAATACCACCCAGAGTATGCCCACTCTGCCAGATCTGGTGGGGCAGGAAGAAACCCTAGAGAAAAGGTGGGCCACGATAAACTGTACCATGTAGGACTGTAAAAGTGATAACCAGCATCTTGAACTGCACCCAGGAACCTATTTTAGCTCATATAGCAATGTTGTTACATGGAAATATTGTAGTATTCTTGACCTCATTTTGTTTTACCATGCTCCATTCCATGGCATTCAACTCACTTTCACGTTTTCCTGATATAATAAATTCTAACCTTCAAGCAGCAGAATTCTCTTCTTTCCAACTATCTTCTTATTAACCTTTGTACAACTTAACGTTTTTGTCATCCATTTTCCCAATTTTTGGTAAACATTTTACCAAAATACATAATTCATCTACTTGTTCTTTTTTTCAATCATTTATCCATAACTTGCAATTACTCACTCCATTTTCCCTGTCAGACACAAGTACTTTGGTCTTTGATACACTGATTTTCAGATCCCTGATCCTCACTGCCTTATATAATTGATCTAACATTTGCTGCAAATTATTCAGCTTTTAGCCAACAATGAATTATTGCTTGCATTTTAAAAAGTCTGCACATTCCTTTCCCCAACCAACAGCACTCTAACATCTCAAAAAATAAATAAATCCCTCTACATTTGTCCATAAGCACATTAAGCAAGGAAGGGGGTATCATACATCTTTGTCTTATTTCTTGCTGAATGTTGAACTGTTTGCTAAACTTTCCACTTATTCTCATGCATAGCTTTTTTTTTAAAAAAAAAAAATCTGCTTTCAGTAATACACTTTGCTCTCTTTTTTTTTCAACTCATTTGAGAGGAAGGAAAATATATTATTCCCAAACAATACCTTCCTGCAAAGCTAGAAGCTGTTGTAGGAATCCTTTTAGTGTGAAAGATAACGATAGAACTTCAACAAAATAAACATGTTGCAGGAAAATTTAGGTTTTATTCAGTTTTGTTTATTTATTCATGCATTTATATACTCACCCATCTCATCTATGTGATGCTGGGCAGAATGCACTGTTAGAAAAGAAACCAGGAACATCAAGGTAAAAATATGGAAGGGGTCATCCAGAATTCTGCTTTCAAAACAGCCATTTTGTAGGCTTTTTTGTAAGCTATTCCCCCTCCCTTTTTTTTTTTTGTAAGCTGTCCAAAGGCCTTGTGGGAATCCCCCACCCTAGAAGAATGAAATATTTTGGGAAATATTAAAAAGGTAAAATATTTTCCCTAAAGGAGAAATTTAAAAAATCTCAAGGGAGGCAGAAAGCAGCCCCAGTTTCCCTGCCCCAAGCAGAAACTGAGGAGGCCAGCTTTTAGAAATTAGTAATTTATTCAGAAAGACCGAGTCAAGACAGACAACAAACAAACAAGCAACAAACAAAAAGTTGACAAAATTAGCTCAGACAAACACCTAGGATTTGCATTTCCTCTTTTGCCTATAGAGTCAGCTATGACCACTTCTTAATCCCTACATAATTCCATAGAAATCTGACAACAGCCAATGGAATATTAAAAGACATGTTCTTGCACAGGAACAGGGAGCACAAATACAAAGTCCAAAAGAAGGTACAAAAACCCACCCACTCTCAACTCCATCTGGTCACCTGCCCAGAATCACATGTAGTTAGTGGTTCTGCTTCATCAATAAACCATTCTTTCCAATCAGCCTCCATGTTTCCAGTGTCTTTCTCCCAGTTTGTAACTGAATGAGATGGATTTTCCTTCCAACAGCCTACTGATAGAACTATATCTTAAGGGCCTGCAATTAATAGCTGGAATATTCACCAGATTTAGCAGAATCCATAACAGAGAGCACCATTTTGAAAAGATTGTTGCTCTTGAAGGGAGAGTAGACACTCTCCAAAATTTGCAAGATCTCAGAATTTTCTCAAGTTATAATATGATTTGGAGGGCTACAAAACAAAAAATAAAACAATGCTGAGTCTGCAAAGAAGTCACATTTCCTTCAAAGTTTTACCATATTGTAAAACAAAAAAAAAGCAACCCCACCTTGAAGAAGTTTGAAGAACACATGTGCAATTCTGCCATATATGAAAAGCAACTAAAGGAAGAGAGAGAGGAAGACATTGTGATTGAAAAGTCACTCCCTTTAGTATCCCTCTATTCAGCACTGAACAATTTTAGGGCTAAGCAAGTTCCCTATAGCTGTTTATTTGGGAAGGTGCCCAAGCATCTGCTCAAGATCAAAATGGCTCCAAAAGGCTGCCTATTCATGAGCTGCAGAAAAACTGTATCCAAAGAATGTCAGAAAAAGCATAAATAAAGGTTGTCAGATGTATGTGTATCCCTGTTTCAAAGTTTCCTGTGTGTATTACTAAACCTTCACTAAGAATGGTCTCATTTTTAGGCCCAATAAGCAGGACTCTGAAATCAGTGAGTCACTCATTGTAATAGCTTACCTGTACAAAAAACTCTGTGAGGAAATTCATACCGCCATGTAGGGATTATTATGTGGTCTATTGAGATGGGAATATTACAGTTGCATCCATAGATTTTTAGATGATGGATGTAAACATTAAACAGAACATATAGAGCAATGCACCAATTATGAGCGGAAATTCAGTCAGCACTTCATTTGGAACAGATGGAAAACTTACACAAGAGGGGAGGGGCATTCATTGGGCACAGCAACATGTTGAGTCTAGAAAAGAAGTTATTGCAAACAAATATGGTTCTTCATTTATGTGTGCATTTGTACAATACCAATAAGGAAGATGTTATTAAAGGCAGCTTTTTCAATTATATTTTTAGATTGTAACACAGCATGATGTGGACAGAATTATATCTTGGCTATCTTTTCTTTTAGCTTAATGGAAGCCTAGGTTTTTATACACATAGCTAAATGGAGATAGGTATGGAGTGGTGGCTCAGTGGCTCAGTGGCTAAGACGCTGAGCTTGTTGATCGAAAGGTTGGCAGTTCAACGGTTGAAATCCCTAGTGCCACATAACGGGGTGAGCTCCCATTACTTGTCCCAGCTTCTGCCAACCTAGCAGTTCGAAAGCACATAAAAAATGCAAGAAAAAAATAGCAATCAACCTTTCGATCAACATCTTTGGTGGGAAGGAAACAGCATTCTGTGCATCTTTGACGTTTAGTCATGCTGGCCACATGACCACGGAAACATCTTCGGATAATGCTGGCTCTTTGGCCTTGTAACGGAGATGAGCACCGCCCCCTAGAGTCGGGAATGATTAGCACATATGCACGAGGAGAATCTTTACCTTTCTTATGGAGATTCTCAGTTATCCATACAACCATGACCAGGATGACTGAGAATCTCCATAGACATTTATCTATGCATCTTTCTTCTGAAAGGCTGTGTAAAAAAAAAGGCTTTATTAATATATTATTATTATTTATTATTATTAATTCAATTTGTATGCTGCCCCTCTCCAAAGACTCAGGGCAGCTCACAATGCATTTGAAATCATTATAAAAAACATTTAAAAATTAAAAACATTAAAACACCATTCATGGCTGGATCTCGCTGGATCGCAAGAGCAAGATCAATGGCCCCAGGCCTGCCGGAAAAGCCAGGTCTTCACCGCTTTTCAGAAGGCCAATAGGGTGGGGGTGGTCCAGACCTCAGGAGGTAACTGGTTCCAGAGAGCTGGAGCAGCCACAGAGATGGCCTTCCCCTGCAGGCCCTCCAGCCGGCATTGTTTACCCGGAGGAGACCAACTCTGTGGGATCTTACCAGTCGTTGGGAGTTATGCGGTAGAAGGCGGTCTCGAAGATACCCTGGTCCTGAGCCATGTAGGGCTTTAAAAGTAATAACCAACACCTTGAATTGTGACCAGAGGGCAATAGGGAGCCAGTGCAGCTCACAGAGAATTGGTGTAATATAAAACTTGGATTCTCTGTATATACACATGGCATGATTTGAATTACTGATAGAAGAGAATATTTCGGACATAGAACAGCAAGGTTGGAAGGGACCTTTGAAGTCTTCTAGTCCAACTGCCTGCTCAAGCAGGATTCCATTCCAAACAAAATGATTGTTCAATCTCTTCTTAAAAAATCTCCAGTTGCTCAGAATTGCATTGCAGGTCCTTGGTGGTCTCTGAGCTTAGTTTCATTACCAAATGAGGAGATTTCATTACCAAACTAGGTAACAACATCAGTGCTAGTAAGAAGCTCTCATTTTATATACTAATGGCTTGCCCTGTCAATGTTGATGGGAGTGGCCTTGGTGGTTCTATTTCAATAATTCTATTAGGCTATTGTTTACTATTAGGTTATTGAATCTAAATTGACAGTTCCTTAATTGGGGTGTTGTTTGTTTCTTGATGTTGGACTAATGTTAATCTTGGTGTTAATCTCTGCTCATCTGGGTGTTGGTTGCTGGTGAGGAGGTGTTTCGCTCTTTTTATTGCTTTTTTGGCTTTTTTTTCATTGTCTCTTTTGAATGGTACCTAGATATTGTTTATCTCTATGTGCCTGTTGACGATTGATATGTCTGAGTGCCAGGCTTCCAGGAATCCTGTGGTATTTTTGGACTTGGCTTGACTTAGATGCTTACAGTTTCCTAGTTGAAACTATGGCTAGTCTGTCCATCGGTTGTGAAATCACTTGCTCGCTCTCCTGTTGAAAGCATTGAGGCACTTCCTCATTGAAAGATTAGCCAGTGACATCATTTTTGCCCAAGAGACAGCCAGTTGGGGGTTTCTTTCATATCCCTATTAAGTTGCCCAGCAAAGTGGTACCCATCTACTTTCCCACTTTCAAATTCTGGATCAGCAAGCACTGGAGTGAATGACAGAAGCTTCTCATGCAGCAGTACTTGGGTGTTGTGAAATTAGGATCCCACATGATTTCAATTCCCCAGCCTCAGGAGAAAGTTCTTCAACTTGCTTAACCTCCTATGAATCTCTGGTTTTCCTACTATGCCTTTTGATTTTTTCTATGCTGCCACATTTTTAGTAAGACCTGAAACACTTTTCCCCTAACCTCCCAATACTTTCGATTTTCTGCTTTTTATTTAGAACTTTTTTTTTCTAAATTACAATGCTTGCCTCAAGCATTTTTCCATGCTTTTAGAATGTATTTGTTCAGTTTTTATATCACAATGTAACATTGACAATGTGATTTCTTGTGAGATAGATATTCTTGATCTGATGGGCTCAAGGTTGACCCAACCTTCCATCCTTCTGAGGTTGGTGAAATGAGAATCCAGTTTGTTGGGGACAATATGCTACATTATAAAGCATCCAGAGAATGCCATAAACAGTATGGAGTGGTATATAAGTCTAAGTGCTATTGCTATTGATAGGGCGGCATATAAATTAAAGCAAAAAAACAAAAGCAAAAAAACAAACAAACCATAGATTGTCATATATTACAAGCATTTAACCTTGGTTTGCTGTTGTATATATGTGGTGGAGAAAAGCTGCATCGAACTGAGCAGAGTGTATACATATTCATAGATCACATCAAATAGAGAGACCTGTCATGCATAATATACTGAATTATAATGTGGTTTGCTCAGTTTGGTTTGTCAGCTCATTGCAAATTGTTAAAAAGAAACACATAAGCAACTTTTGCCTTACTATAATGTGTGGATCAGGTCAGTGATTCACTTCCATATACTAGGAATAGGTGTGCAGTTTAAATATATGTCTGCTGCATAACCCAGTGGAGATACTATGCAGTTACAAAGAAATGGTATCTAGGATTCCTTTAGAATATTCTTTCTAAATATTTTTAACCAGACTTCTTTCATCTCTAACTTGGTACTATAAAGCCTAAACATTTTCTGAAATTGAAAGTCTGTTTGAGAAGACACTGGAGGATTATTTCTCTGTGTGTGCTAATGGCAGATTCCCTATCTCTTTTGGAATGCTTGCCCTACAGATTGTAAATCCTTTTAATAGACAATTGCCTAAGTCTCCCTAGTCATTGAAAGCCACTTAAGCCTGCCTCAGTGCAACTTAATACATTTTAAGGATGTGTCTAGAATTTTGCTTTTGCGCATTCTGTACAATTGAATGTAATCTGAAAGTTGAGAGAAAAACCTTGCAGTGAATAGCCGATTTTGTATCTGGTTAGGAGGAAACACCACACTTGGTAGAAATGAGTTGGGCTTGTCAAGAAAAACTGAACAGATGCCTATTACAATTGAGTCTTATGAACTAGCTATGGAACTATTCATAATAATTAAAGTAGCAGATAGGAATACTGGCTTGGTGCAGATTGAGGGTAAACAACTAGAAAAAATGACTCCAAACTCATCCTCCCATCCCACTAACCATGGTTTATGAACTATTTGCCAAGGATATCTCCTCATAATGCAGCCATAGGCTCCTCCCTGTTCTCCAGAGGTGAGTTTCAGCAGGTTCTGACCAGTTCTGGCGATCCGGTAGTGGAAATTTTGAGTAGTTCGGAGAACTGTTAGTAAAAATTCTGACTGGCCCTGCCCCCATCTATTCTCTGCCTCCAAAGGCTCAGATGATCGGGAGGGAATGGAGATTTTACAGTATCCTTCCCCTGGATTGGGGAGGGAATGGAGATTTTACAGTATCCTTCCCCTGCCATGCCCACCAAGCTATTCACATCCAACAAGCCACACCCACAGAACTGGTAGTAAAAAAAATTGAAACCCATCACTGCTGTTCTCAGCTATATTAATCTTTAGCCATTCCATTTTGAAGGAATGTTTTCTGACTTCTCGCAAAACGCAAATCCTATTGTAGAAATCATCTATGAAGCAGTATGTTTTGCTGATACACACACCATTTTGCATAATCTTCCACATGATGTTGCCAGTGGCCACTGTCAGTCAGCAATACCATTCCCTCCCATCATTTATCACCTTGGGGTATTAGGAAAATTCAATCTATGTCCAAAACTAGTCCAGATGATACCAATATCAATGTATGGAATATCAATGATACTGATATTGATACCAATAACATATTCATAATGATATTGAGATGATATTTATTAATCATTTATTTATTTATTAATCAAATTTCTATACCGCCCTACTCCCGAAGGACTCAGGGCAGTGAACAGCCAGGATAAAATACAGATAATACAAATATTAAAAAATCCCTTAAAATTATTAAATATTTCGGCTGAAACACAGATTAAAACACCCAATTTATAAAATCACGAATTAAAAAAAAAATTAAAAATTTAAAATTTAAAAGATGGGAATTAGGCCAGGCCAGCTTGCTGAAATAGAAAAGTTTTGAGAGCACGGCGAAACGTGCGCAGGTCCGGGATCTTCCGTATCTCTGGGGGGAGCTCGTTCCAGATGGTAGGTGCCCCCACAGGGAAGGCTCTCCCCCTGGGGGCCGCCAGTCGACACTGTTTGGCCGATGGCAACCTGAGGAGCCCCTCTCTATGGGAGCGTACTGGTCGGTGAGAGGCTATTGGTAGCAGAAGGCGGTCTCGTAGATACCCTGGTCCGATGCCATGGAGCGCTCTAAAGGTGGTAACCAAAACCTTGAAACACACCCGGAAGACCACCGGGAGCCAGTGCAGCTCGCACAGGAGGGGGGTCACTCCCATAACCACCTGCGCGGCTGCATTCTGGACCAGCTGGAGCCTCCGGGTGCTCCTCAAGGGGAGCCCCATGTAGAGAGCATTGCAGTAGTCCAAGAGGGAAGTAACGAGAGCATGAGTGACCGTATTTAATGAGTCCCGATCCAGAAAACGACGCAACTGGCGAATCAGGCGGACCTGATAAAAAGTCCCCCTGGCCACGGCCGTCATGTGCTCTTCTAAAGACAGCCGTGAGTCCAGGAGGACACCCAAGTTGTGAACCCTCTCCGTGGGGGCCAATGACTCGCCCCCAATAGTCAGTGATGGCACCAACTGACTATATCGGGATGTTGGAAACCACAGCCACTCGGTCTTGGATGGGTTGAGCCTGAGTCTGTTTCTCCCCATCCAGATCCGCACGGCCTCCAGGCACCGGGACATCACTTCAAGGGCATCATTGGGGTGGTCCGGGGTGGAGATGTACAGCTGAGTATCATCAGCGTACTGGTGGTACTTCACCCCAAAACCACGGATGATCTCACCCAGCGGCTTCACATAAATGTTGAACAGAAGGGGCGAGAGGACCGACCCTTGTGGCACCCCACATACAAGGGGCCTCGGGGTCGACCTCTGCCCCCCTGTCAACACAGACTGCGACCGGTCAGAGAGAAAGGAGGAGAACTACTGTAGGATGGTGCCCCCCACCCCTAACTCCTCTAGCCGGTGCAGCATGATACCGTGGTCGATGGTATCAAAAGCCGCTGAGAGGTCTAATAGGACCAGGACAGAGGACAACCCCTGTCCCGAGCCCTCCAGAGATCATCAACCAACGCGACCAATGCTGTTTCCGTGCTGTACCCAGGCCTGAAGCCCGACTGGAACGGATCCAGATACGACGATTCATCCAGGTACTGGGGGAGCTGTCGCGCTACCATACTCTCAACAACCTTCACAATGATTGATACCAATACCAATTGATGGAAACTCAACAAAGAGTAAAGCAATCTAGTACTATGGAGAAATTTACTAACAAATTTACTAACAATAAGAACAACCAACCAGTGGAACAATTTGCCTTCAGAAGTTGTGGGTGCTCCAATACTGTAGGCTTTTAAGAAGGGAACATTTTTGTTGAAAATGGTATAGGGACTTCTGCTTGAGCAGGGGAACGAAAAGAACCTCCGAGGTCCTTTCCAACTCTGTTCTGTAAGAATTATACCACAGGGGGGAGAACTTAGATCCCAGACATCACTCAGGGTTCCATGCAAGCTTCTTGCTGCTTGTACCACTCTCCTCTTCTAATAAATTGTCAATGGTCCTTTTTTAGGGATATACGTTTACCAGTCTTCCAGAAATCCAGTAGATTCTGGAATGTGCAGAAATGGATAGGTTAACTCTAAAAATTAAAAAAAAAAGAAGATTCAGAATATTTTATAACATGGGAACTATTCTACAAATGGTTACTTGACAGATACAGAGGTTAGATGAGTGGATTTATGTGAAAAATGGATTACATGAGAAAGAAAAACTGATGAGTAATTAAATATTTTGATGGTTATGTAATTGATACCATAATGGAAGATAGTTGTTGTGACCTAGGCTTACTGAGTAATTACAGTACACAATTAGTCCCAAACAAACCTATTTTATTGTTACAGCTGAGAATTACATTAATTCCCAGCTGAGTCTCAATTAGTTGCAAAACAAGTCCTTCGGAAGAAACCCTTTGGAATAATCACCAACCTTTATCTTCTTTGACACCCTGCCAAAGGCCTTACTTGGCAAAGCCCCACGAAGTTCAGAAACAAACAAGAGATGCTGACTGGAAACAGAGTTAGCCATGTTGCTTTCCTGTAAAAGGCCTACGTGCCTTTGTTTCTCTTTTAAGCCTTATGGGAGGGGCCAATCATCTCCTGGCCTTATTCCTGAGTTGTCCCTTTTGCTTTAGCTGCTCTTGCCTTCTGGCAGCTCTGCACACACATGCACTAGGAACAGGCTCCTCCTGTTCCTCTGCCTCTCTGCTGTCCGACTCTGGGGGCTCCAGAGTCCGTGCATCACTCCCAGATGTTCCTGGCCCCATCTCTGCCTCCGATGCAGCGCCTTTGCCCAGGCCTTCCCCAGACTCCAGGACTGGCCCATGTTCCTCCCCAGCCTCCTCACTGTCTGACTCCACTGCCAGCTCTGCAGGCTGCTGGCAGACCACAACAATAGTACACTTTTCAATAATGATTGGTATTATTGCATATATGTTGATATGTACAGGATTATAATGATTATGATGATGTTTATATTTTAACACTTTGATCACCTAGAAAACATACTGTTCAATATAGAAATGGAATTTGTGATATAAAACAATAAAAAAAAATATTTATACTAGAAATCCAGTAGATTCATGGTCACAAATTGAACAGAGTACCTTTCCAATAGCAACCTATCAGCAACTAGAAAATGGTAAATTTTCCAAGCACCTGTCCACCCTTACCTAAGCTTGCTTTTCCACACTTTAAAATGAGCAGTGGGTTGTGGTTTTCCCCACTGAGGTGACTGAGCGGCCTAAAGTCACAGATATCTACTTAAATATCTGGACAGAACTCATCACAACCCTTGTTACTGTAGCAGTTAAGGGTTCAGCTGTCAGGGCAATGAAAATTATTTCAGCAAATATTCTGGCAACCCACAGAGTGGAGGAATGCATTCATGCCTGAATGAACGCACATGAACACAACCTCGAAGTTTCCAATAGATAAGTAGAGAAAGGGACAGCTACAGCAGTTAAAATGGAGATGGCAACCCAATTTACATGGTTTGTAGAGTGTCCATCCGCTTATTGAATGGTTCCCCATGGCATCATTACTTCCCCTTCGATCTAAATATTTTCCAAAGGTGTTTTCCTTTGTATTTGGAAATTTAATTGTCATATGGAATCTTCAAGACTTATATGTCCCATAAGCAGATAGTAGTATCTAAATCATGCAAAAAATAAAAAAATAATGAAATATTTCATTAGACAGAAAAACAGTACTTTAAAAACCAACAAAATGAGAAATTGTATACAGTTTGAAGGATCACATAATAACACACACACACATGTTGTTATGAGTTGGAAGTAGGGAAGAAAGAAGCATGCAAAAGAGAATAAAATACCTACAGATCATTGTCATTAGCAATGATATATGCATTCCTGCATTGATGACTTAGATAACATATGTTATCTCAGCAAGGGGCACATTTTAAACTTAAGAAGAAACAAAGAAGGTGGGGAAAAGCTGGGTTTTTTTGTTTGTTTGTTTGTTAGATTCAGTTATCTAAAATAATTAAGCAGGGCTCTCTAAAGTGCTTTTCATAGCCCTGTCTAAAATTTCCAGGGACTAATGTTGTAATATTTATTTTCCTTTATGATATTTGTAGCCCACTTTTCTTCCATGAAACTCAGAGTAGCATGCTTGGTTCTCCCATATATCTTTTTTAAAAAATCACAACTGTATTAAATATATTAGGGAGGAAGAGGTTGAATGAGAAGGTTTAAGGTTAATTAATCAGTGAGTTATGGCTGAGTAGCATTCTTATTCAGATACTCCAATGAGTGTGCTTATACCGTGTTTCTCCAAAAAGATGAGCCATCTTGAAAAGAAGCCCTATCACGTTTTGGATCACATGCGATCAAATTAAGCCCCACCTACAAATTTTGCCCTAATTATGATCCCACCCACCTCAGGGTGCAGGGGTGGGACGAGGCACACAGGTAAAAAAATAAGCTAGTGTGGGTGGAGCTGCCCTACTTACCAGGCCTTGCACACCCCGACACCTGCCTCGCCTTCTTCTGTGGCCATTTGCTGCCATTCACACACTTCGCCCTGGCCTCCATTTCGCCTTCAGATGCCTGCGGGCATCTGTTATCTGCAGTGGATAACAGAGCTCCAGATCGATCCAGAGCTCTGTTATCAGCTGCAGATGCCTTCCGGCAGGCATCTGAAGGCAAAATGGAGGCCAGGGCAATGCGTGTGAGTGGCAGCAAGCAGCCACAGAAGAAGTGGGCCAGCAGCAGGCTCCTGCTTGGTGGGGCTGTCGGTGCCACCACCACGAGGTGAGTCCATGATTAGACTCACCTAGCCATTTTTTTTGGTGTCAAAAGAAAATAAGACCCGGCTCATATATGCATGATTATCGCTTAAGAGCTGCAGCTCTTGAGTCAGCCATCCTTGAACCTTGAATCAGGCATCCTAAATCAAACACAACTGTCAGTCCCAAAGAACCAAGAGCAACACAAGGACTTAGTTCTGAATGGTTTCTTAATTCTTGTTTGCCTACAGACAGAATCTTGCCAGAGTAAATTATATGCATAACTATAGATATTTTTTGGTTAACGGATAGGGAGAGTCTCCCTTCCTTCTGCCCACTATATATTCCAAACTTCACTATCTTTTTGGTCTCTGGAAAGAAGCCTATCTTTGCTGCAACTGCAGACCACAACCACGGAGCAAATTTACACCTTAAGCATCTGAACACACCTCTAAACGGCCAGAAACTGATGGCAGCTGCTAATATTTTAGATATTGTTGTAGTCACATTGGCTCCTGGTCTGTTGTATTTGGGTATTTGCTAAGCTATAACAACAACAAAACTTCCAAGTTACTTTTTACTCTCATCTCTTCTGCTGCTGCAATAAAATGTTAGGTTCTGCTGGAAAATGAATCAGTGCAAAATTGATCAGTGGCATTTGGATGAAAGGCTTGATAAAAGCAAAGTCTCAGAACTGAGCACAGAGTCACCTGGAAGTTAATTCACCAAATCCAATGAATTCCAAGAATGTGTGCTGGTGTTATCAAAGCATTTTGACTTCCCATAATGTCATTTACTTTATGAAATTTAGAATGATTGTACCATCTGACATTACTTTTCAGGGGAGTCAGTTCATTCATTTAGTGGCCCACCTACATACATCTGTGAACCTGTCTTTTGGGTGGTTCGGAATAGTGCTATCATACTAGGTTCTTGACCTTTCTAACTTTTTGTTTGTCTAATACAGGGGTATCAAACTCACATTGTCATGGCGGCATCACGTGATGTACAGTATTGGGACTTCTTTCCCCTTCACTAAACTGGGTGGGGGTGGGTCCAGCACATGACGCAACTGGCCTGCGGGCTGCGAGTTTGACACCCCTGGTCTAATACAATGCTTCTCAACCTTGGTAGCTTTAAGATGGGTGGACTTCAATTCCCAGAATTCTTCAGCCAACCAGGAGTTGATATCCACCATCTGAAAGCTGCTAAGGTAGGCAAAGACTAGTCTAATATTATAGACTAATTTTCAGTATTAATGTTCTGTGGATCTATTCCTGCCTTCGCTTGAGCTTCTTTAGTAATTCATGGCATCAATATAAGCAGAACTTGCAATAGATGATGGAAGCTCCTAAAGCTATCAACCTAAAGCTATTTTTAATGCATCTTGTCAAATAATAATCAGCATTTCAGGTTAAGATATCACCTTTCAGCTACAGCACAGCATAAACATAACTGTTCAACCATAACCTAATTTGAAGATTACATTCTTATAGAAAAGTGTATCTCTAAATTACAAGACACAAAAGCATAAAAGTTATCTGGGCCTAATTTGTCTCTTGCACACACAAAAACCTTAGTAAATGAAGTATGCTGAGCCTTCCTGGAGATATACATATTATGTACTAGTGATATTGCTTTCCCTCTAAAGTCTGAAATCAGCACAAGTTGTATAAGCATATTCAAGCAAATAGTACAAAGATATCCATAAGTATTTAGAGAAACTTTCCCTCTCCCATCAACTCTTTATGTCAAAGTTTTCACTCTTTGATGTTGATTACATGGGCCTGCTAGCACTCAGTGAACAGGGACACCAGTGCTAATATATTATTAAACAAAAATAACTCAGTACCTAAGAATAGTCAAAGATGAAAAAATTATATTCACTTCCTTTCCATTCAGTATTGTCAGCTGATGACCAGACAGCTAGCAACTGTTCAAAGTTACAACAGAGCAGAGGTGGGTTTCAACAGGTTCTGACCAGTTCTGAAGAACTGGTAACGGAAATTTTGAGTAGTTCGGAGAACCAGTAGTAAAAATTCTGACTGGCCCCGCCCCCATCTATTCTCTGCCTCCCGAGTCCCAGCTGATGAGGAGGAAATGTGGATTTTCCAGTAACCTTCCCCTGGATTGGGGAGGGAATGGAGATTTTACAGTATCCTTCCCCTGCCATGCCCACCAAGCCACACCCACCAAGCCATGCCATGCCACGCCCACCCAGCTACACCCACAGAACCAGTAGTAAAAAAATTTGAAACCCATCACTGCAACAGAGTCTACAACATGTTTTTGCTGTTTTTAACATTGCCCTCCCATGGTGATTTGTCCATAATTAACAAAGGTTTTGCTAACAACTGGTGTTTACTTCTAGTTTCTGAAAACTGACCACCACAAATAAGGACATCAAATTGAGTTTGGTCACATGTTTACCTGCTTTATGACTGTCCTGATCTAAGGCCTTAGTTGCAGGAATGAATTACAATCATAGCTTGAGGATTACCTATACCACTTTTTCATGTGATATCCTAGGTTGTTCTAGAGCAGGGGTATCAAACTCAATTTCATTGAGGGCTGCATCAGGCCTGTGGTTGACTTAATGGGACCAGCCTTGCATGGCTAACTGGGTGGGTGTGGCCAACTTGGTGGGCGTGGCCATCTTGACACCACTCCCCAAACTGCTGACATGTTTCGTCTTTGCACTGGGTAGACCAGGCCAAAACCACACTGGCCCAATGCTTCCTCTTCACACTGGGTAGATCGGACCAAAGCTGCATTGGGTAGAGCAGGCTGAAGCCGCATTCGATAGACCAAATCAAAGCAACGTGGGCTGGCCCCTTACATTTTCCAGGACAGCCCCACGGGCCAGATCCAACCACATTACAGACCGCATCTGGCCGACAGACCTTGAGTTTGACACCCCTGCTCTAGAGAACCCTGGAGCACCCACAACTCCAGAAAGAGTTGCTCTACAGCTTAACATCACTCACTTTCAGACACTTCTCCCTTATTACAAGTTTGCATCTCTCACTTTAAAGTTTTTGTCATTGGTACTTGTCCTACCCTTGGGAGAATAAATCCATACCTTCTTCAATGGGTTCTGGAAGATTGTTATTGTGCCTTCTCTTTTCCTTCTTTTCTTCAGGCTAATTGAACTCAATTCTTCTAATTCTTCACAAAATTTAGCCTCAAGGCCATCATCATCTTTGCTGCTTCACTTTGTACTGTTTCTTGTTCGTCAGCATTATTTCTCAAATTCCTCATTTCTTTCAACATATTTTAAAGCCATACTTAAATATAGTACCAAAAAAAGCAGATATTCAGAGAAAAGAGCCTTGAATGAACAATTTCCTAGCCAAATAATCAGAAAACCTTGACGGCTTCCCTAAAAAAAGAACTACTTTAGCTAAAGAACTATAAACCAAGAATGAGAAAGCGTAAATAATAATTTGTGGCAGTTAAAGAATTGATAGCCACTGTTGTTCAAAGAAACATATTTACTGACTTATTTGTATGTAAACATTCTATCAGGGGTGAAATCCAGTAGGTTCTGACAGGTTCTGGAGAAGCGGTAGCAGAAATTTTGAGTAGTTCAGAGAACCAGCAAATACCACCTCTGGCTGGCCCCAGAGTGGGTTGTGAATTGAGACTTTGCAATATCCTTCCCCCAGGAGTGGGGATGGAATGTGGATTTTGCAGTATCCTTCCCCTGGAGTGGGGTGGAAATGGAGATTTTGCAGTACCCTTCCCCTGCCATGCCCACCAAGCCACGCCCACAGAACCAGTAGTAAAAAAAGATTGGATTTCACCACTGCATTCTATGGTATTCCTAATAACTGAGACATCTGAATCAAAGAATCAGAGATATTTTAAGGACATAAGGATTCAAAATTAGGACTAGAAGCATACTCCTATTGAATTTGTTACTCCAATCTTCTTGCTAATTATTAATATTTCATTCTTTCATATATATATAATTTTTTTTTTAGGAAATCCCCATGTATGAAAACCTTGATTGTGTAATACTGAAAAGTTGTTTCCAAAAAGCTGTTTTAGAATCTGCAGGACCACAAAAAATAGTTCAATTCTACTTCTCTTTAAAGCAGCCACATTTCTCACAGGATTGCATGGTTGCCTTCTGCTGCTGTCGCGTGATCCCAGAAAATGGCATGGCTGCTTTAAAGTGATGGTTAGAGATGCTACAATTATTATTAAATTATTACAATTAATATGGCACATTTCTATTAAATGTCTTGTGCTTTTATTTACCCTCTTGCATTATTCCTGTGCAAAAGCTGAACTTTT